>JADBJO010001308.1:187500-212500 GCA_016801955.1 Conus betulinus | reverse complement strand
AGTGCGCTGCATTGGTGTTGGGCCTTTATCCGTCTCTCGCCGCTGTGAGGACTGAGAGTGATTTAAATGACTGTACATTTTTTGTGTGAACTGTACTATTGTCCAGGTGTTTCTAAGTAAAAATAAACCAAGGTAACTGAGAACAACAAGAAAACTCTCCACTAGGTTGTGTTACACCTTGGCATTGTGTAGCAGCGATCTTTGTTTCACACATATATTTGCTGAGTTATTGGTTTGATACTCCACAGTTGAAGGCTTCTGTAGAGTCAGATATTGGTCAGGAGAAACTGCCGGCACCATCCTCTCAAAAAAACTCTGTGAAAGATCAGTCTCAGTTGCTCACGACGCTCTTGAATCGTAATGTTATATCGTTGAGGTGGCCCGTTAGAAAGGCAGGGCTCACAGACCTGCAGACTCTAACCAAGAAGCGTACTGCTGCTCGCTGAAAACATTCCATCCTGCTCGTGGTACGGGTCTCAGATGGAAGGTTGTAGTATTTGCTCTAGTTTTCATCTTAGAGGTGGGGGAAGTTTATCTATGGAGTTTGGCCACACTTCCTGTGTTTTTTCTTCCGGTGAGTGTCTGGCATGTTATCCACCTGAGGAGAGTGAAACGCAATTCTGGTATAGGTTTCTAACTGTTTGTGTTGATTACTGAATGATGGGAACCAGTTTAGTCTTTCCCCATGTAATTTATAGTAGTACACAAAGGAATTCCACGAAAATTTGACGTGACAGTCATTACTGAGATAGCAGAACGGCGCCAGCGGCAGGGCAGGTCATGTGCAAATTCACAAATCTTGTGGAGTCGCATTATTGAATGATCCTGAATGAGAGACAGGTCGAGGGTAGATGTAGGTGTGATTAAGTCCTTTTAGCTTAAGACACATGCCGATGATACAAAAATTTATAATACTTCAGATAATCATAAACTGTTACAAATGAATATAGGATGATACTTTGGAAAGATGGTCAGAGACATGGAACTTGTAATTTAATGCTTCAAAATGCAAAGTACTGCATATTGGCAAAAAGAATCCCGAGCATGACTATGTTATTAAAGGTGCTCAGACAGTTATATAACCAAATGTGAAGAAGAAAAAGACTTGGGGGTCATTTTTGATAAAAATTTACTTTTTGATAATCATGTGTTCAATGTTGTAAATAAGGCAAAAAGTGATCAGAATCATACGGCGTTCTTTTTATTTTCTAAAGGAAGATACTTTTCTTAAATTATACAAAGCCTTAGTCAGGCCGATCCTTGAGTATGGAAATATTGTTTGGTATCCATATTTGAAAAGATTTCCGCGATAGAAAAAGTACAGAGGAGAGCTACTAAATTGATAAAGGAATTGAAAGACCTACCATATCAAGATAGATTGGAAAAGTTGAAATTACCATCTTTGAAAGCTCGACGATTACGGGGTGACCTGATTCAAGCCTACAAGTTGTTTAATCTTGTTGATGATATTGACCCTACTAAATTTTTTACTTTATCTAACTTCGACAAAACAAGAAACCCTACTGATAAAATTCACATTGAGTTTAGCCATACTAACAGAAGAAAATTCACTTTTAGTAATCGAGTTGCACCTTATTGGAATCAACTTGCACCAAATATTAAACGTGCCCCTAACTTAAATGCTTTTAAAAATCTTATGGACAAAGGAAACATGTTAATAGATGTTTTATTTCAATATTTGACTACGATGTCTGAATATCTTGAGCATGCTTATGACCTTGATGTGAACTTATTTTTCATTGAATGATGGGACAAATTATAAGCCGTGAGGCTTAATGAATCTGTTAAGATTTTGTCCCTATTCTGAACCTGAACCTGAAGAAAATGTGTGATGACTGGCCTCTCCGAGCATTGAACTAGGGTCTTTTGCAGTGCTTTAGTGAAAGGGGCTGCGTTTTATGCATTTTTTAATTAAAATAAAAAAAAATCATATAGGTTCTAATAGTTCATATATGTTTACTTTAACATCTCTCAGAACAAGGCTACAAGTTTTCAAAGATTGAATTCCAGATCAGAGGGAAAAACCTCTAGTGTTACTGCCCACTCATATTCTACATTGTTGAAGCTTCAGCTTGTTTTTAGTTTCATTTTCATTTTATCCTAGAACAGTGTTACTTATAATTAACATGTAATGTATGTGACTATGTCATGCACGTGGAAAACCATCCTTTTGAATCATGGTTAATAAACCCATCCAAGTTGACATTGTTCCTGTCTGTCTTGATTTTTTATGGCTTAGTTTGTAGTAGCCCCTTGTTGGTCTGATGTCTTCCTCAAGTTGCTGTTGGTACTGTTTTCTTTCTAAATCGTCATTAGAAAACACCCACCATCAGTAGTGCAACTAAAACACCAGATGGTCTTTATTATCTTCTGGGTATCAGTCATGATTAGCATGGTCTTTACCATTACAACAGGGATGAAGAAAGGTCAAATTGAGAAGGAAAACAAGATCTTATGCTAAGACAATGAGGTTGAACCACCTGCAGTTTCAGCCACTGTTGATTGCTGGGGGGAAAAGACAGGTTGAGTTTGTGGGCTCTAGAGATTTACCAGAACCCTTCTAGAGAAGGCTTTGGCAGATGACCTGCCTCTACAACTGTACAAGAACTGTAGAGTTGAGCTTATATGCATGCCAGGGTTTAGTCACCTTTAAACCCCCCTCTGAGTGTGGTGATGAGTATGCTTGTCACTGAGAGACACAGTTCATGAAATCATGTACCACTCTCATGTCTTGTCTTGTTTTACATGGGACAGCATGTGATGTAATCATTATCATACTTTAAACTGTTCTCAAAATATACTATATAGTTACTTTTTAGTTTCGTCAAATCCAACAGTGCTAACCTGCTATCACTATCTGTAATTAGTGTAAAGTTTAGGAGTCAAGGGGTGAACAAAATGCGTTACCTAAAAGTGGATGCATTTTGTTGATGGCCCAAAAATTGAGCATATCTGAATCTAGCTTCAAGAAGTGAAAATGGTGACTTAGCTGTGATTAGGAAAATTATAATGATTCGAAAATTTGTTTTCATGATGCAGATGATGCAATATGTCAGCAGTCATTTTTTTTTTTAGATAAGATGAACATGGATTGCAGAAAATTTCAAGCCAGAAACAGTGCCAGATTTGGGTGTAAGCAACACAGTTTAGGCCACTGATCTAGCATTTAACTTTTGTTTGTTTTTTGTTTGTTTTAAAGATATCATATCAGCATAACTTTTTTTGTGTGTGCAATTTCCTTTGGTCCATTAGCGTAGAGTAATACATACACTGAAAATATTTAATATGATTTTTACTTGAGTTTTTAAAATGATATTGGGTAAGTTATTTACTCAAGGCTGTGGCTGTGATTTAACCCTTTGCCTTGTGGCAGAATATTTGCCATCTGCATGCTGATAAAATGTTAATCTGGTCCAGAAATTTTTTTTTCTGTTAGTCATGGGTTTCAGTCTGTTTTCGAAAACTTAAATCATCAAATACAAAAAAAAAAAATCTTAACTCTCAAGAGTTTTTGAGATTTTTGCATTTTGCATGAATTTTTCGTAACATTCTGTGCATTATTTCTAAAATCAAAATATTTTTGTGATGATTGCGTCTGCTTTGGGTTTTTTTTTAGACGATACATTGCTTCAGATAACAAAATGTTATTTTAAATACCATAATTCCACAAAACTGCATGTTGTTTGCATCCACCTCTCTCTGTGGGATGTCACCAGAAATCATTATTCCAAGTGTTTTGAACATGCAGTTCTTGCGAAATTTGCATAGCGTGATGGCATCAAGCACAAATTTGATGTGACATGACTATATTATGCAAATTTTTTACCTGGAGGCAAGTTTAGTTGAAAAATGAATGGTACTGTACAATCTGTTTCATGTGCACAAGGCAAAAGTTATAGCATGTCAGGTTCACAGAAAAGAGAGCTCGTGAAGAAGGCTTCTTATTAGTTATAGCTGCTCTTGTTACGAATCAGCTGCTTTTCCCACTCCCACTATGCAGGACGAAAGAGAGAGATGTTGTACACAGTACAGTGGCACAGTATAGTGATCTGAGCTGAACACAAGTATGTTGTAGAGGTACATCACAGGCTAAAGGCTGTTGTAAGGCTTGTCCAGAAGTAGGTCAAGAACCGTAACCTTTTTTTTTTTGTTTTTTTCCCCCCAATATGCGTAAAATGTTAGCTAGGAGATTGTTAAAAAAAAAAAGATGAAAAGGTTTTACTTCAAATACTATAAATTAAAAAAAAAAAATTTTGACCCCGATCAGTTCTCATAAAGTTTTTTGACTTCGTTCAAGTCCCTGAAAACCTTGTTTATTTATGTATAAAGTAAAAAAAAAAAAAGTCAAAATGTGTTCCTTTTAAAATTTGGCCATACTCAAATGTCATTAAACATCAATCCTAGCCACAGTAGTCATACTTGAATAGCTTGCCATGCTATTGTGATTTAATAGTAACCATTAGAGGTCAGAACTGGCTCAAAACGAGTAAATAAAGTAAGGAAACGTTTGGCGTCTTTGTTCCAGTAATGTTGATTTTCTTATCAGTTTACCTGCAGACCCTATGGCATTGACCTTACCCTGCATTACCATTATCAAGTTCATATTTTTAACATTAAAGTCAAAAATGTTAGATTTGATGTCTGACTTTATGATTATCATGAAATCCACTATGACTAAATTTGGCATGCAGAGAACGTGGAGTTGCGAACAAAGTTACATTTCTAGCTTTTGGTTGTCACTAGTCTGATATTGTGTGGATCCAGGACCGTGGCTGCCCTCAGTTAAAACAAAAATCTGTCCATTCAACAGCCTGCGACCACATCACTGAGCCATGGACACAGAGTCATCCGGCGTGGCTGCAGAGGAGCCAGCCAGTCCCAGCCAGCCCTCCACTCCCTCCAGCATCGTCCCCACCACCAGCAGCACACCCCCTGTCACCCCCACCCCAGTGCCTAGTTCTCCCAGTGTGGTGTTTGCTGGGAACAGCAGCGAAACAGAGTCTGAGACCCTCAAAGCGGGAGCTGATAGTGAGGATGGCAGTTTGCCAGAGGACAAGGACGACAAATATCGCAGGTGAGTATTCAGTGACTTGGACAATCTGTATGACAAACAAAAATGTTGCTGTGGACGTTCAGTGACTGTGATAAAAATGACCAGGTAAATAATCCATGACTTGCTACAGCTGTAACAAGTATGGCCAACATTACGGATAAATGCTAGGTGATACTGATAGTCACAAAAACTGATTTAAAAGGAAAAAAGAAAACTCATGTTGTTGAATATGAATTGCTCTCAAGCATGTATTGCTCTTAAGACAAACAGAGATCCAGCATGTAGTATTTCCTGCGTATACTATCCATGATGTCTCCCACAGATCCTTAAAAGTGGAGGTCTTCTAAAGTTCTTAGGGCATCAACATCAGTGCAGACAAAGGCATGCACACAGACACATACACACACACACACACACACACACACACACACACACACACCACACACACACACACACACACACACACACACACACACACACACACACACACACACACACACACACACACACACACACACACACACACACACACACACACACACACACACACACACACACACACACACACACACACACACACACACACACACACACACTGTACAAAAAAATGTTTATAGGTAGGGTCATTTATTTTTATTTATTTATTTATTTTAAGGTTTCATAGTACCACTCTGTTTGATCCCAGCAGGTCTGGGAGTGAAGAGAGGACTGAGGCCGATCATGGGACACCAAGTCCTAGCGTCAGTCCGGCCAAGTCCCACAGCAAGCCGCCTGCTGACGCCTCATTGGACAAGAAACGCAAAGCGGAGCAAACCGTTGAAGAGGAGATCAGGGAGGAGATCCTCAAAAAGCGTGAACGCCAGGAAGAAGAGCGACTCAAGATGCAGTCAGTGCTTCAGTTTCTTGAATTGTCTATGTAAAAGAATTTCTGAATTACCATTTCACACTGACAAATATCCAAATACACAGTGCAGTGGCACAGACAATGTTAACTAGACACTGAAGGCTAGACAACAGTGTTGAGTTTACATGATTTAAGTCAGATGTTCACTAGAACTTGTCCAGAATTCTTCTTAACTTATTGATTTATTCACTTCTTTGTTTATCTGGTTGTCTTCATCATTTCTTTGTTTATCTTCTTGTATTCACTTCTTGTTTTTATCTGGCTGTATTCGTTTCTTTGTTCATAAAGTTGTTACCCTTGGGCATAATGGACTCTTGGCCCAGCAGGTATGGTGTAGGCAGTGATGCCAAAAATGGAGAATTCTGCAAATAGATTGTATATATGAAAGATAAACTTGGTGGAAAAGCAGAGTTCATTTTTGAAGGAAACGTGTGGGTCATATGGCCCATTCATTGAAAAATCAGTCAGTTATCACCTGTAATAAATGTGTCAATACTGACTGTGAGTTTGAACGCGTTGCTAATGCCTTAATAAACAAGGGGGAATACACACACACACACACACATAAATGCACAGGTTTGGAAGCAGTGGGAAATATGGCGATGTCCTGGTATTGAGCCCCTGTTTGTGCCTGTTGACATGCCTGGCTGGCTCTGTGCTGTTTTCACCATTTCCTTGTTCATAGCCTTCTGGCCCCTACATCATCAGGGTAAATCCATTTCTCCACAGCAAGCTGGATGTCAAAGTCATAAGTCTGATTTTGCATAGACACTCAGTACGTTAGATTTTCTTTGGAGGGAGTGCGGGAGGTAGAGAGGAGGGAGCTAGGTGTGTAGGGAGGAGAGGGCTGAGTATGAGCACACATCTTAGTTTGCAGTTTTTGTTGCAAGGAATCTTCAAAAGTATGGAACTGTGTGGTTTGAGTTTGCAGTGTAGACAGTGAGATGACGTACTTTGGGGTATTTTTCTTAAGAAAAAGTTTTAGTTTATGGCAAGACATGATAAGTTGCTGTTATGGAAGTATACAAAAGGAAGTCAGCATTGGAGACATTGTAAAAAGAAATTCTGCCATGGTACATATTTTCATGCTGTACACACAGACCCACTGCTTCGGAGTTTAGTGCACCTTGGTATTTTTTTGGTTTGTTTTTTGTTGTTTTTTAAATGTAATGCATGAGTTGTTCAAGGTGCACTTCAAAATTGAATGCCAGAATCACCAAGGCCCACCATTTCGATGATGGATGATGTTTTTTATGCGGTGAGGGAAAGAGAGGGGGAGGGAGGTGGAGGATTGAAGTAACAGAGTCAGGTGGCAAGGTCAGGAACAGGGTGGCAAACCACAAATATTAATCATTAACAGGAGCAATGAGATTGGAAACTTTCGGTTTCATCATGAAACAAATGGATTAAAATCTCTCTACCACTAACAGTTGGTGTCTAGCACATACATGGAGAGCACTCAGAACAAACATGCAAACTTCTGCCCAAAGGAAGTTCAGGGTTGCCTATATTATATACCCCTACCTGATAGGTAGACACATAAAGAGCATTTCTTAAGGAAGACAGATATTGCCATTTGATCTGGAACATTTTGAACAAAGCGCATGGACGAACGTAAGTATGAAAACATTCAGACAGTCACTAATGGTACAAATACTGTTTTTGGTGTGTGTGTGTGTGTGTGTGTGTGTGTGTGTGTGTGTGTGTGTGTGTGTGTTCTGTCATTTGTAAACAGGATACTGGTGTCCAATCTAACAGAGGAACAACTGAACAGATATGAGATGTACAGACGGGCAGCATTTCCTAAAGCTGCCGTAAGACGTGTAAGTTTGATATTGATTGAATATGTTTCTCATAGACTGTTTCAGCATTGATGTGTGTGTGTGTGTGTGTGTGTGTGTGTGTGTGTGCGCGCGCGCGCGCGCGCATGTGTGTGTGTGTTTTCTGTTTTAAAAATCTTTGTCCTAAAATGTGTGTGTGTGCATACATGTGTGTGTGTGTGTTTAAAATCTTTGTCCAAAAATATGTGAATGTGGTGTGTGTGAGGTGTGTGTGTATGTGTGTGTGAATTTTGAGAGAGAGAGAGTTACTACAATATGAGAAACTGCTGCAGGTTACCCAGTTAGTCTGTTGATAACTATAACGATCATCATGAGGAGGACAGTGGTGATGATGATGCCAGTGATGACTTTGAGGATGACTAGGAGGATACATTAGTAATACATCTTACTGTAGGTAGTTATTTCTAATTCTGTGTCTGTTGATGATCATGAGAAGGACAGTGGTGATGATAACAGGGACAGCAATGATGATGGTGATGATGATTTTACTTTTCAGTTAATGCAGTCCATTACTGGAAGCAGTGTCTCACAGAACGTAGTTATCGCCATGTCTGGCATCGCCAAGGTGTTTGTGGGCGAGATTGTTGAAGAAGGTAATGTGAAAGTTGTAGTCTGGACGTGGATGTGGATGTGTGCATGTTTGCATGCACTTTTGCCTGGGTATGTGTGTATCTTGGGCAGGCAAAGAACTATATGGAATTTCTTTAATGCTTACCTTTTCAGACAGGATTGGCTGATCCAACTATATACATTCTTTTTCATCAGCAGGAGAGGCTAAGTCGCAGCTGTTTTAAGTCTCTCTGCGTGAGTGACCTCTCTTGCATTCCTCCTGTGAGATTCCCTTTCACTTGAAGATGCATGTAGCATTCTAGCCTGCCTGCTGACGGCCTGAAGTTATGAACTGAATAAAGCACTGTGACCTTATTCCACAGGGAAATGTAGGCATGGGTCAAATCAGCTTCTATTTTGATGATCACCTGACTGGCATGGCTCAAACGTTGCTTCGCTTCTCGGAATGTTGTGCTGAGAAAAGGTGACAACAGCAGTTTTTTTCGTTGCTGAAGTGTTTGAAATGTTACAAACAGAAGATCGGACATTGATGTAGTGGATGAAAATGAACTGCACAGGTTTTGTTTTGTGAACAGCAACATTAGGGTGAATGATTTTGACAGACAACCAAGAGATTAATGAGAAAGGAGGTGGAAAGGGTGAAAGATGGCAGGCAGGTTGGACCTACAGTGGATGGACAGACAGGACTGTCAACTGTTACTGAAGGAAAGAAGGATGTATGCTGACAACTGCTGATTATATCTGGCATTAAGTTGTAGAATCATGCCAGCAGACTCCCCATTCATTGGCTAAGGTACCATGCCCACATTGATTTGTTTTTTTACAGTTCTGGTGTAAAGAAATATGGGCATGAAATATGTTGACCAGAACTGAGCTGAAGGCAAAAGGCATGTTTAGGCAGTGGAAAGGTCAGTGAAATGACTATGTCACTGGACCGTACTATCAAATTGTAGGCTACTTTCCATCAAATCTGCGATCCTGAAATGTTGAAATAAAAGCATCAGTAAACGCGCATGAGAATGAGTTCTTGAAAATTTATATTTTGACTTTCTGGTGTATATTTAATATCTCCGCCCCCCTCATGATCACCTCCCTGCCCCTACCCCCACCCACCTCTTCCAAGCAAAACTAAAGGACTGCCTGTGGGGGAAAAGTGCAAAGTGGTGAGGGGTATACATGTAAGATATTTCGACTATGTAAAAAGCTATAAATGATCAATTAACATGTCTGTGTATTTTTCTTATATGTACCTGACTAGACAAATGCCCAGTTTCAATTTGTAAAGTGCACACTGTGTATTCTTCTCATGTGTACCTGACTGGACGAATGTCCAGTTTCATTTGTAAAGTACACAATCGATGCAGGACAGCAGACGAACATGGAAGGGAGATCACCCATGGAATTAGAAGATCCCCAGAGCGCAGGATAGCACAGGAATGTAGAAGGGAAATAACCCATTGAAGTAGAAGACTCCCATAGACCTTATCTCCCCTTAACTGCCGCGCCGCCCCCTTCCTTCCCCCCCCCCCCCCCCCCCCTTTTTTTTTTTTTTTTTTTTTTTTTTTTTTGTAAAAACTGGGGTTTAAAACGGAGCAGGATGACAACACCCTCAGCACGACCTTAATGGTGTCAGTCATTTTGCTACCAACTTTTTTGTCATTGATGTATGGATTATATGTGCATTTTGTCTTTGCTGTGCAGCTCTTTTTTCAGGGTGTGTTTATATTTCCCCTGTGTGGTGACCGCTCATTACAAGCCTGTTTTCAGAGCTGCTCTTACATTGCTGGGAAAAGGGAGTGGTGATTTAAGATTCTGTCAAAGAAATGTTTAAAAAAAAAAAAAAGTAAATTCTTTATAAGAGTTGACAGATACCTAAGCCCTGATTGGCATGAACGTATGTAAACCTGCATATTGGTTGTATACATATGTATGGAACAGCAGTATGATGTCCGATGGCATCCAGTGCATGTGAGAGATTGACAGTGATCATCTGTTTCCGACTTAGAGCGGCTGCAGAAAAGATGATAGCAGGTCCAGTGTGAATAGAGCTAATAGATGTCTCCACTGGTTGATCTCTTGTTTCATTAGTTGCTTTGTGTATATACTGTAGTACATGTTCAATAGGTATGTCTGTAAATGCACATAAGTACTTTATTACATGCATGTTTTATTGACAAATCACATCACATTGGTAGTAGTTCCCTAGATCGTCATGATAAGAAATCAACCAGAACTTAATTTTCACTTAAAAAAAAAAGAGAACATGCTGTGCTTTAGGTCTGTTGATGAACACCACTATAAGCACCCCCTTCCTCCCAACCCCCTTCCATATTACATGGACAGTGAGCCCTGAAGTGCCTGGCTGTGGGTTTCAGCGCTGGACGTGATGGAGGAGCTGGAAGAGAGCGGGCCCCTGCAGCCCAAACACTTGCGCGAGGCCTTCCGCCGCCACAGGCAGAAAGGTTTGATGCCCAGCACCAAGTTCAAGAAGACCCTCTTCTCCAGGTGAGGTAGACAGGTGGCGTCGAAGACTTCAACCTCTTCTCCAGGTGAGGTAGACAGGTGGTGTGGAAGACTTCCCGATTGCCTGGCTTACACAGAACAGGCGGGAGACATGCTGCCAGACCTGGGTGGGTTTTGGGCCTACAGGTGTGTTCCTCCTGCTGTTGACTGATAGCTCCATGCCCTCACTGTGGAGTTGGATCTCAGGGACACTCACATTATGCAGCAGAACTTCTCAGTGCAAGCATCAAAAATTCTTTTAGAAATTAAAAAAGAAGGGGGGGGAAAAACTGATCTGGGTTTCATATGGATGTGAAGGCAGAGCAAAAGACGGTCGACCTGGTTTGAGCAGTGACACTATGAGTATACTCCCCAACTGCTCATGTGGAAAGTTGTCAGCATCTATGTTTGCTGTCATTTTCAGGTGCTTTGGTTTTTCAAGGGGGGATGGGGAAGGGCAAGCAGGGAATACCTTCAGTACTTAGACAAGAATGTTGCAGGAAAAGAGTTTCCACTGGCTGGGACTTTAGTGGGAAACAGTGTACAGTTGTGTTTTTGAGTTGAGAATTGTTTGTGGAGGATTTTCTGTGAAATGTGTTTGACCAGTTTCGTGTGTGTGTGTGTGTGTGTGTGGTGGGTGCGCATGGATGGTTGTGTGCATGTGTGTGCATGTCCATATTGTAATGTAGTGGTGTACCATCTAATCTTAGCCATATATTGCTTGCAATTTTGTGCATTATACTTCATGAGTGAGTCTCCAGTGACCCAAGGAAAGGCAGTAACTTGGGATGAAAAATACTCCAACAGTAACATGGAGAGGCACAATTTGGATATGAGTATGTGGCACCCAAACAGCATTAAAGCTGTGTATGTTTTTTGTTTCAGGCAGTCATCCTTTTGAATATCTTCTGCTTGTAAATGTATTACATGCTAGGTTCTTGGCCATGAGCGTATATTTTTTTCTGTTTTTCTCATAGATTTTGGATGAAGAAAGTTCAACTAGTCTTTAGTTTGTTTGTTCTCAAATGCAAGTATATCAGTAAAGTTTTTTGAAAAAGAATTCAGACAAATGAATAACCACTTTGGTTTAGCATGTGGAAATTGCATGATTGGTCCCCCAGTATGTTGTGATTTATGTCCCTTTGGGGTCAAGGTTTTGATACTGTGTCTCAGTCAGCAGTAGTTTTGGATCATAGATGTAAAGAGAAAATGATAGAATTCAGAGGAGGGTTGGAAGATGGGTGATGGACTCCAGTTCTCTCCCAGTGTACACTAATGCTAATACACATGCACATAATGTTACTCAAAAGTGATGATTTGTTCCAAACAGGAGTATGAAACAGTGAAAAGCTCCATGTGGGAGTCTTTTCCCCTCAGAGACATTGCCAGAAATGTGCATGTGTTCACACACACACACACACACACACACACACACACACACACAGTGTCACTTTCAACAAGCTGTTGGGAAAAAATTCATACATTTGATTACCCTCCTGCCCCAGAAGTTTGCCTATGATAATGAGTTTGCCAAGGTTTGATATATAGAACACTGAAACGCCTCCTGATTATGTATGGCTGCAAAGGACTTACTTGTCTCTGTGCACCACCTGTGATTGGCTTGTCCCAGTATCAACCAGTTTTAGGGAAAATGATATTGATAACTATCAAAACATTGGCCGTGATTTGTATGATCCATGCATTAATTCAGTATCATTCCAACTGCTGTCACTCAAAGTTACTTGATGACTGTGAAGATCTCGGTATCACTGCCTTGGTTCTGTATGATGGGTTGTACAGGTACATATGACAGTTGTGAGTTCACAACTATATGTTGTTACCTGTGATGAAGATACATCTTAAAACTACTGAACTGAACTCTTGTCACATTCATGCATGCATGCGCGCACATACACGCATATGCTCACGCACAGACACAAACACACACGCATACACAGTGACACACACATGGATGCATACTAGTATTATGTTGGCTTGTGTGTTAGATATACCGGGATATTCTGTTTTGTGAAGGCACACCACAATCATCATCATTGCAAGTGTTAACTGAGGTCAGACCTGCACTTTTGAGACATACAAGTTCCCTGAATAACGAGGGTTCATAGCCTTCATTGTTCTTATAGTCAGAATACGTAGTACTGCGCTATTCAGACATTGGTTTATTGTTTTTATAATATTGTTCTTTTCGTGTTTTCTTTGAATGTGTAGTTTATTTGTTAAGAAGAAGATGTTCCCCAATGTGGGCTATTTCCTATTTATTACTACTGTAATAGGTCACTCTCAATATCAATCAATCTTGTTTGGTGGAGAATGTGCCGTGAAAGCCTATAATTTGCATAACAGCAGTTATGTTACAACTTGCAGTTTGCCATGAAAGCTAAGCAAAATGATTGTTTCAAAATTTTTCAATGGAATGCCAGATCACTTCCCAGTAATTTATTATTTTTTGAAAATCATGTTCTAGAGGGAAACCACTCTGTGCTAGCACTTCAGTCTCTGAATGTGGAAAAGCACAGACTACCTAATTTGGAGAATTATTTCTACCCTCCACTTTACACAGTGAATCAAACAAAAAAGTCCAGACTGCTCTTTACATCAGACGGGACCTGGAATTACTAGGATCGTTCCACTTCCGGTGCCGCAGGAAGATAAAGGTGTATTTGCTACAGGTGCTGTAATCAAAGTGAACAAAGACTCAGTTTACAATGTTCTTTCTGTATATTATCCTAATGGACCCCAAGAGGATAACACAGACTGGCTGAAGAATACAAATTTAACAAGTAAGAAATGGATCATTGTTGGCGACTTTAATGCCCATGCACCATTTTGGGATTCTGAGTGTTCTAAAGTTTCATCCAACAGATTCGTTGAAAATATTATTGATTCCTCTTTAGTTTTATTAAATGATGGTCGAATCACAAGAATTCCAGATGTTTCAAACTCACAAACCCTAGCGCGATAGATTTATCCTTCGTTTCACCTAGCATTGCAGTAAACTGTAATTGGTCTATAGGAGAAGATTGTTTGGGAAGTGATCACCTCCCCATTACTATAATCTTTGATGATGACATAGATAATGATGTAACAGACATCGAAGACAAAATTCCAAAGTTTAATTATAAACTTGCCAACTGGGATGCCTACCAGATTTTTCTTGCATCGTATAACACAACATTTATTGAGAACGATGATGTTAATTTATTTTATTCTAATTTCAGCAAAGTCATACTGTTAGCAGCCGAGCATTCTATCCCTAAATGTAAATTTAAAAAGATTGGTAAATATGTGGGTAATGTATGGTGGACGGAAGAATGTAGACTAGCTGTTAAATCAAAGCGAAAAAGTTACAAGGCTTGGTTACGAAATAAGACAGAAGAAAATTTGTCTTTATGAAGCAAGAAAAGAACAAATGTAATAAAATCATTGCTCAAGCTAAAAAGAAACACTGGCAGAATTTTGTGAGACTGAAGTAAAGAATCGAAGGATATGTTTAAAGTTTGGAAAAAAGTAAAACAAATGAAAAATTGTTACAAAACACAAGCTTACCCTGTAAAATTAACAAAAGAATTTCCAAGCACAATGGATAAGGTGGAAGCTTTCTCCCATTTCTTTTCGGAAAATAGTCAAGCTGTAAATCTTCCAGCAGAAATCAAGTACCATAGACATAAAGAGGAACAAAAAGAACAATATAAGAGTCCCATACCAGACAATGATAACTACTTAAATTCTCCATTACAATCATCAGAACTTCTTGAAGCGATAGAATCCATTACTTCTTATGATTCAGCAGTGGGCCTAGATGGTATTTCTTACGAGCTTCTTCGTCGTCACTTGCCTTCTTCGTGGAAATATTACTACATTCGTTGTTCCAAAAATGTTGGACGTACGGCACTATTCCTACAATCTGGAAAAGTTCAGTGGTAGTACCAGTACCAAAAGAAGGTAAAACGAGAACATCTGTAAATAGCTATAGACCCATTGCTTTAACATCCCATGTTGGTAAACTTCTTGAAAAAGTTGTACAAACACGTTTATTATATTATTGTGAAAAAAATGACATTATTCCAGTTCAGCAAGCTGGATTCAGAAAAGGGCGTTGCACAACTGATCATTTAGTGAAACTAACTTCTCATATAAAAAGCAATTTTCACGCACGCAGAAAAAGTACTAGCTACATTCTTTGATGTAAAGAAAGCATACGACCGTGTTTGGGCATGCTCGATTATTGTATAAACTGAAAAATATTGGCATTTCTGGGAATATGTATGATTACATAAAAAACTTTCTGGAAGGAAGAAATATATGTACACGAATTGGAAAAATATATTCATCATTCAGGAAAATAGATATGGGTATTCCCCAGGGTTCTGTTATTGCACCTTTATTATTTACGATCCTTATACATGATCTCCCAAAGGCATTGTCAAAAACCACCAATGTAGCAGTATGCAGATGATATTGCCATTTGGATTAATACTTCATTAAGGAAGCACTCGAATAAAAGGGCAGTAAAATTTGTACAGACAATGTATCAAGGAGAATTGGACAGATTGTCTGCTTACATGAAAGAGAACAGTCTTGAATTATCTGGTGAGAAAACTTGTTTAATGCTTTTTAATAATGGAGAAAAAAACCAAAGGTTCTTCCCAACCTTATTCTTGACGACAATGTTCTACAATATAAGCAAACAGTCAAGTTCTTAGGAGTGTTTTTAACACCGAAGCTGAACTGGAAAAAGCATATTGGAAATTGATAGATAAAGCTAGGAAAAGATTAAATTTGCTCAAAATTATGTTGTCAACCATGGGGTCAAGACTGTACCGCACTTTTACATTTATATACATCGTTAGTCCGATCAAAATTAATATACGGACAGGAAGTATACTTCTCTGCATCTAACTACCTTTTAAAGAAACTGCAAAGCTTAGATAGTAAAGCTTTAAAATTAGCTTTGGGTGTTCCAGTGCACACAAACACAGTGAAATGCTATAAGGAGACAAACATTTTACCTCTTAATGAACAACGAACGTTGGATGTGTCCAAATACGTTGTAAAGAGGCCTATCTGTAAAAAACTCTGTTAGTGATGAAATTCTTATGGATTCCAACAAGAATACCCCAAAAGGTCTAAAAATATATCATACATAGAGCCAATTAGAAATTTCACTTGTGAGCTTATGTCAGAATGTAGTATTGATATTGATGCAATTTCGGAGGTTCCTATTGTTCCTCAAATGCCCCCATGGGAGCATCTCAACGCAAAAAATTGATGATGAATATACTACTTTGAAGAAAGATGACAATGTAAATATTCTAGTAAATGAAGTTCGAGAACATCTCGAAAGACTTATCCAAATCATTTAAAAATATTTACAGATGGTTCAATAATGGAAACGTCTGACAGTGGTGCTGGATTCACTATACCATCCTTAATGTGCAAAAGTCTTTCTATCTAGGCAGAGAATTTTCAATTTATACATCAGAGCTATATGCAATTATGAAAGCTCTGAACTACATCTTATATGACACGCCAGTATCATTTTTATAGTGTGTTATTTTGTGTGATTCAAAATCAGTTTTACAATCATTAAAGCACTGGAACTCTAAAATTAGAACTGATCTTCTTTTTGAATTAAGCATCTGTTACATTGTTTACTTTCCCGAGGTATAGCAGTTGATTTTTGCTGGGTTCTTCACATTGTGGCTTAAAAGGGAATGAATTAGCAGACAAATTGGCAAAGCATGGAGCTTGTACAATTTTTGAAACACCCTTCAACAAAGTCTTAAATTTTTTCTCCGCATGAATTGATCCAGCGATTGGAAAAGAATATGCGGAAGAAACATTTTAATGAGAAATTATTCATTCTGCCATCATGTCCAAGATATCTAGCCAGATTAATTCATAAATTACGGTTAAATACATGGAATACAAAATATTCACGAGGTATAGCGTGTATATGTCAGAGAAATATCTCAATTCGTCATCTTTTATTTGAATGCCCTATACTAACCCCAGCTTATAAGGAGAAGAATATTTTCATAAATAATTCTGACAATGTTGATAGTGTGGTAAATAACCCTGGCTTTTTGGATATTGCTTTGGTTATTGCTTTTTTTTTTTTTTTTGGGGGGGGGGTGGGGGGGGGGGTGGGGGGGGGTTTGGGGGGGGGTGCTAATAGTACAATGGAATGTATATTGCAGTTTAAAGGTCTAAGATCATCTTGTGATGAAAAGACGTTAAATAAACTACTGAACTGAACTGAACTGAATGGATGCATACGCATAATACACACTAACAAGACAGCAATTCATATTTCATACACAAATCATCACTCCAGTTCCACCCTCAATCACATATGTCACACCTTTGACCATCACAAAATCCAGATCCATCTTGAATCAAAGTTTTATTTGCCACAGTCAAGAAATATTTACATCACCAAAAGTAGATTGGGTAAAACAGTGAACACGCGTTTAACCGTTTATCCACCAATAAGGAGAAGTGACTTGGGTCAACATGATGTGCATTGCATTGACATTAGTGATGTAGGTACATGAAATGGTTCTGAGGTGTACAGCTCCAGATAATTAGTAGTAATACTGAGGGTTCACTGCAGTCAGAGCTACCACCAATTCAGGGTATGGTTTACAGGGTTAACTGCTTGGTAGGAGACTCTACCCAAGATGACGACGTACTCTGCTTTCCCATAAAAATGAAGTATTCTTCAATCCCCTTCTAAGGAGCTAAACTGCTTTCAATCAGATGGAAAATGCCACACTTACAGTCTGTCAAAGAACACCCTCTCCACAATCAGACCAACTATGCCCTATCCTTACACGACAAACCTCTATGCAAATCTTAAATAAATGTCGGCGAACCGCCCAGAGAAACGTGGACAAACGAGTCACAAGACAAAACACAACGCGTTTCGACCTCTTTCAATGCCTTCTCTTCCTTGCGCTGAACACAGAAGCGATCAAAGCTAAGTGCATTTTCGTTATTTGTTTAATTTTTGTTGCACCTGAAGAGAAGACCTAAGAGGTCGAAACGCGTTGTGTTTTGTCTTGTGACTCGTTTGTCCACGTTTCTCTAGGCGGTTCGCTGACATTTATTTAAGTTTGTTTAGATTTCCGCCTGCAGTCGTTTCACTTTGCAACTAAACCTCTACGCCTTTTTTTTCTGTTTATTTCAAATATTTGTATTTTACAGACACTCTCCGCCAAGAGGGGCCATCAGGATTCTGTGCAATAACCATTGCAGTGTCAGTCCTGCCCCAAGCTGGGGGCATAGTGAAATTTTCAGCTTGCTATACTGTAGGTTAATAACTGCACATTTCACCTGAAGGTGAACACCTCCATGCCCACCCACACCACCTTCCCTTCTACATCTTCCCCCTCTCCCCCTTCCCACCCCCACTCCCCCTCCCACCCCCTTTAGCACTTCCTAATCATCTGGACCTGTGAATCAATTGATGAACCATGAATCAATGAGACATGCTGGACAAAAATGCCTCCACTGTACAAAGAGCAGCAGTGTCCTGTTCCAAGAGGAGTCAGTCACCTCAAAGAAAATGCCTTGAGCCGCACATGGCAGCAACATGAACATCAACAATTTGCATTGATAGTGCACAAAAGTAAAACGAGCCAGTTGTGTGTATCATATATGTTTGTGTGTCAAGTGTGTGTGTGTGCGTGTAGATTTGAATGTATATGTAAAATGTGCAATGTGTGTGTGTGTGTGTGTGTGTGTAGATTTGAATGTGTATGTAAAATGTGCAATGTGTGTGTAAGTGTGTGTGTGTCACTGTGTGTGTGTTGTATCTGTGTGTGCGGCACATGTAGTTTCATGAATATACACATATGTAGCATTCAACAACACGCTGTATTCATATTTACTGGCTGTCAAGATATAAGCATATCACATTCCACACAAAATGTACAAAAAAATTTTTCCCCAATTATTATAACCATAATCACGAAAAATGTTCGTTTTTTTCTGCATTGTCATTTTGTCATTATTACAACCATAATCATGAAATACAATCTTTATAAATGCGCGCGCACACACACACACACACACACACACACACACACAGAGTCTTGGGATCACTAATGTGTAGATGTGTGAAGAAAAAAACAAAAAGTGCCAGGCTGAGGCAGTAACCTCAATGCCAATCTCATAACAAGATACAACACAAGAGCAAGACCAACTGAGTTGAGGTCTGATTCACCAACCCCGCTTGGCAAGAACAGACCAAAGTTGGCAGCTCAGTGTTGACAGTTGGGCTGTTGCAAAAACAAACAAACAAACAAAAAAGAATAAAAATGGCCAAAACAACTGCCCCAACAACAAGAGAGCAAGCCCTGCCTTAATCTCGCCTTTCCGTCATTTTTCAGCCTGCATCAGCAATGTTGGCAAGAAAGTGCAGCCTCACAGTATCGATGATAAACATAAACAGATAATAAACAATCACAGACTTTTGAGCCACTGTTCGTCGTGACAGATGTCTTGACCCCCTTACTCAGAGGGTGTACAGCAGTCCATATTGTTAGCAGATGTCAAGAGCCGTGGAGTTCTTGGTGTATGAGGAAAAAAAAAGCAGCATCCATGACAGAATCCCTGGGAGATGCCACTGTCACTGCTGCACGCTCGGTCAACAACAGCAGTGCTATCAGACTTTGCAAAGAGTCGCATTTTTCTTATTTAACCGAAACGCTGCCGTCTGCAAGTTTTATTAGACCATAGCCTACTCTGTACTTTACTCTCCGCAGTTCTTTCCCTTGATTTTTTTTTTGACCATTGATTGAAGTTTTCTTCTGTGGAAAGTATTACATCTACAAAACATTTTTTTTTTTTTAATGGAATATTTTTAATGGAACAAGCCTAAACAAACACATGTTCCAAGAACAGAATTATTTGAGAAATTTTGATATTGTTGCATAGTTATTACAATAAATTTAAAAAACTCAGAAACTATTGTGATTTAAGTATGAAAGTGTTTGTTGTTGCACATGATGCATGAGTGGGTTCAGTCTTTAGAGTGATGTCTAAGTTTCCTTCAAAATGATGGCAGCTGAAGTGTCTACATGTGCACATGTCGGAGCTCCTTAGCAAAAGTAGGAGTAAGTGAAGTCCAGGTTTGAAAGTTTTTAAGTCCAGTTTTGTCATCACTGATGCACAGTTGTCAGTTTCCAGCATAGTTGTCCATAGGTAAGTTTGGTCAAATCTGATTGTTACAAACTTTGGAAAAGCAAAACAGTGCCATTCACATTGTTACTAGTCAGTGAGCAAGTCAGATTCCAACACCAAGCCCTGTCAACGTTTAGTATCAAATTCTTGAAAAATTCACTGCTGATTGTCTGCCATAAGAAAATGACCCCTTTTTTTTTTTTTTTTTAACAGGGATCCAAATCACTTGGTACTTATCAAGTTATCATGAACGCAGTGTATGTGAAAGTAAGCATGCCTGTTTGCAAAGCTGCAAGAAATTGCCATCTGTGAAGATATCAGATATATGTTAACAAATTCAAGTTCAGAATTATCCTTTGCTATATTTTGCAAGTACAGGTACATGCAAACCAGATTTTCAATTTCATTTCAAATTGTTTTCCATAATGCATATTATCAAAATAGTCTAAGGAGTTTCAACAACCGAAAACACAAGCTGATATGCTGTTTTAATTACTGACCGATGGAAAACTAAAAAAAAAATATCAACATGTGCAATTGAATGAGACGATACTGCATCTTTTCCCTCGTATCAGGCTATAAGGAAGCAAATTATGTTTTGTAAAGTGTTTGTGCAAAACATTGAAATTAGGTATATATACATAGAAACATAGAAACACGAGTCATCATTATTCTCACAGGGAACTTTTTTGTTTTTTTTACATAATATCATCCAGTTTATTACATAAAAACACGAGTCATCATTATTCTCACATGGAACATTTTTTTTTTTTAAATCCAATATATAATAAACACTGGAATCATCATTATTCTCACAGGGGACACTTTTTTTTGGGGGGGGGGGGGGGGGGGAACGAAAATCAAGTTTATTTCAGTAAACACCAAACAAAAAAAGACCAAAAATGCAGAGGTCTGAGGTCATCATCGTATCATGTCATCCATTTGGTCACAAAGACGATACAACAGGCCTCATTACAGCCATGTGACTGAGGTAAGTTTGCTGAATACTATCCTCTTTGTGCATGCAGTCTCGCTCAGCTCCTGGCCTCGGAGTCACTCCTGCCGTCTGGCTGTGAAGCGATGGCTAATGTGTTCTGAGAAGGCCTCCAAGTGATCTTTGACCGTGTCCACCGTCATCTGGTTGGACAAATGCCCGATCTGATCCTTCACCGTGTCCACTTTTTGGGACAGGTTTTCCTTGACGCAGTCTACCTTGTGGGACAGATTCTCCACCTTGTTGGAGAGGTTCTCCTTAACGGAGTCCACTTTGTTGGACAGATTCTCCTTGACAGAGTCCACCTTGTTGGAGAGGTTCTCCTTGACCGAGTCCACCTTGTTGGAAAGGTTCTCCTTGACATTATCCACTTTGTTGGACAAGTTCTCCAGCTGGTTTCTCATGTTCTCCTTGTTGAGGTGGTGGGAAAGGTTCTCCAGCTGGCCCTTGACATTGTCAATGACATCTGGGTTATCGCCCTGTGTCTGGATGCGGATGACCTCGTCCACCTGACTGTCGACCACGGACAGGGAGATCCCCACCTGGGCGGCATAGTAGGTCAGCATGATGAGCTGGTGGGAGTAGGGCACGTCCACCACGAAGAGGTCCACAGCGATCAGCAGGTCAGACACTGTGAAAAACAGGGCGCCCACACAGCCGCAGAGCTTGGTCCATGTCCAGAGGTCATCGAAGAACTGAACCCGAGCCACAGCCCGCCAGGCCATGACGGCGATCAGGGTGAGGTACAGGGGGGCCAGATATTCCATCAATCCATGCAGACCTGAAACGAGAGAGAAGACATTCTCAACACTATGCTTTGAGCTGAAACCAACCTTTCCCAACACCAAAACCCAACAATACCAGACTGAACACTTGTCTGCACAGTTTGGGGCGATAAATCTTATCATTTATTGTCTTGGATCTTCAACTTGACAATGGAGCAGCTGAGTGCGGGTGAGAATTATGATAGCAGACTTGGAGATGGAGGTGATGGATGTTAGTCATTAAATGGGTATATCTCATTTTGCCCGATCCTTTGTCCTAGAGCCTAGCTGTCGCATTCCTCTTTCAGAGCTCAATAATCCTAACTATAGTGTTTAGCCCTTATGTTCACCCCCAGTAATTAACCCCAAAAGCATTTTTATCTGACTTTCACAATCGCAGAGTGTGTGAGCAAGAATTAGTACAATTTTGAAAGTTGATGCTACTCAAATCTAGTATGAGGTGTGAAGACAGTTAAAAGACAAGCATATACCCCCAAAATTATTGTTTAAAATACACTAGCTGAATGTGCTTTAGGGTTGGTGAATTTCTGAGAGTCACAGTTGTCATATTATCATCATCATCATGCTCTGCTGAAACTATTAATGCAAAAACAATGTTTTCTACTGTAAGCAGAACTCACAACAAATTTATTTTTAAACAACCAATGATTTTAAACATCCTGAGTACATATCATTTGGGTGAAATGTAACTGATGTGTAGAATGTAAATGCGCTGGGTGAAATGTGATTGCGCAAACCGCAGCGTACCAGTCAAAACAGACTTTGAGATGGAAATGGTAGCTGGAAAGGCCCATCAAGACAGACAGTAACAGTGATATTTAATTCCTGTAGTTCTACTTTATTGATGTCCACTCCTTAATTTTTTTGCCTACATTCTATAAGATTGTTTTCCTTTTGTACTGCTCGGCTCAAAAGATGCCTCAATAGTCTCACAAATTTTCTGAGTAGAAATGTTGGGAGGAGTATAACATCTAGACAAGAATTTTTTTGATTGCCTGAAGGAAGTTGGTCAAATTATGCAGCTATCCACCCTTCTGTAATAGACTGTATCATAGATAAGGCCAAACAGATTGCAGTTACTTATGTATTGGTTTGAAGGACAGATTTAACTGAGCAGGATCCATGATAATTTGTGTACACAACTCAATCAACACACTAGCAATTGCTTTGAAAAGCATGAAATATAAAACTGCAGACAGCAAAGATAGACACCTAAACTTGCAACAAAGAGACTCTTTTTTTTTTTTCTTTCACAACTGAAAGCAACGTTCGTCAATGACAGTTCTTTCTAAAAAAACAAAAAAAAAAGAACAGAATACAGAAATGTGAACACAGAAGACATGAGACATGAAGACCAAGGCTGGGATTAATGTTGAACTTACAGCAGGCATCGAGCTTAAAAACTTTGTATGAAAAGTTAGCGAAACCATGAGCCTATCCAATATCGGCTTTTGCCTCCTGAATCCCAGCCTTGGACTAACACTAACAGCCAAAGTACAAGAGATGATGACAGCAATGACCGACAGTTGCCAAGAAAAATCCAGAGATGGTGACACAGCACACAACAGAGATTACATACCTGGACTGAGGATGGAGTAAACAATCAGCCACAGCACGACAAAGACGCCCCCAGCGTACGGGTTGAAGGGCCTGAAGCCAAAACGCTCTGGCGTAGTTGACCTGCGCCACAGCAAACATCAGCAAGCCGCACTCGAAGTTCATGAAGCTCTTCTCCACACACCAGGAAGGCGTCCCCGAAGGCCGAGAAGATGAGGCCGATGAGAATGAGGCGTGTAGTAGCGGTAGTACTCGCTGAGGCTCATGCCATGCATCAGGACGAAGAAGATGAGGGAGATGATGGGCAGGCATTTGGCGATGCAGGAGAAGATGGAGGACACGTCACTGTCTCCGTACAGCACAAAGTAGATGGCCACCGTCTTGAAGAAAGGCACCAGTTTGGGGCCCACGCTTTTCAGCTGAAACAGAACACGGCAGATTGGGAGAAAAAACCTTTAAACTATCAGAACTGAAAACTAATACAATTACTTGACACTAAGTGATAAAGTAATGGCAATTGTGATCATGAAAAAAATGCATCAGAAACGAAAACAAAACGAACGAAACGAAAATAATGTCTCTATGATAAAGAAGATATAAAGGCACTAATGGGAACAGTCATGGTATAGATGACCTACGAAATTAGCATAAGAACGGTGATAGCATATAAAGGAGATAATGACAATGAAGATGCTTACAAAGTAAGAATAGCTTAAAGGGGACGGGGGTGGGGGTGGGGGAGAGAGACAGACAGACAGACAGAAGATGGAGACACTGAGAAGACCACACATACACACAATTTGTCTCCGCTCACCAACGGTCAAAATTTGACGGTTACGTTCCCCCCCCCCCCCCCCCCCCCCCACACACACACACACACTGATGGTAATAGGATCTGAGGTGAGAAGAGATGGGGTAAGGCGTGCAAAGGGACAGCAGAAGAGGGGGAGAGTGGGGGGTAATTAACCATTTTGGGCATGTCTCACAAACTTTCTTGCCCACGCTGCAGAAACACACCCCCCTCCCCCCCCCCCCCCCCCCCCCCCCCCCCCCCATCTCCACCTCACTCTTTCTCTCCCTCCCGCAATTCGCGCCACATGTCAGTGGCAAAGCCAGCACCAAGTAAAGCATGGGCACTGATGAATATTGCAAGAAGCTGGCATGGCGAGGGTGGAGACGCCGACAAGGACGATTAGACGGGGAGGAGAGACCACTACGGTGGCCGATGTTTGCTTTGCCCCCTGAAATATTCATGGCAAACGGGTGCTCGACTCTTCTTCGTCCGATTAGTTCTTCGTTTCGTTCTTCGTGTTGTCTTTGACGCCCTGCTCTACCGCCTAGGCTGCTCGCAGGCCGGATGGGCTTGACGGAAAGAAAGGCTTCCTTGGAAGCTAGGCACAGAAAACTGGGTTGATTAAGGGGAGGCTACCGTTCTCAACCGCCCGAACATGAACGACGACTTCATACCCGAGATGAAATTTCAAGGTAATTTCACGGAGATCTGGGGAAGGGGTGGGGGTAGGTGTGCCTCCCCCACCCCCCACCCCCCCCTTTTTTTTTTTT
>JADBJO010001308.1:100000-160000 GCA_016801955.1 Conus betulinus | reverse complement strand
AGATGATCGTCATGTAGTAGTAGAAGTAGTGGTAGGGACGTAATTTAAATATACATAGGCCGTTAAGCCTTTAAATGTGCCCTCTTGTTAATTATACTTAAAACAGGTTTGAAATGCATGCTAAATAAATGTTCCTGCTTATTCATCAAAGCTTCTAAACTGTACTTTAAAATTCAAGTCTACGTCCAGCAAATTCTTAAAACATTATTACTATTTTTTAGCAAATTTAAGTGCAATAATTGACAAATTGTTCCAGTTAGCAATAACTCTGTTACTGAATGTGAATCTCGCCATATTAGTATCACACTGCTTAACAAATATCTTACCTTCCGAATTTCTTGTTCTATCTGTTTTAGCAGCTTCAAAAAAAATAGTCCCACTGTATGTCCGTTTGTTGGTGAAATATTTTGAACACTTCAGTCAAATCCCCTCTAATACGTCTACCTTTTAAGGAGTGCAAATTTAAGTAATTTAATCTATCTGTATAAGACATGTTTGTACATTCTTGCAAGATTTTTGTAGCTCTTCTCTGTACTCTTTCGATTGCTATTGATTGTCTTTTCAAGTGTGGGTACCAGATTATATTGCCATATTCAAGATGTGGTCTAACATGTTCGAAGGCAACGTGATTTCAATGTTTACGGGAGGGGAGAAAATTTTCAGGAAAATTTTCGCGCTTTGAATTTTTCTTCATTCATTCATTCTTTCTTTCTTTTTTTCTCCTCTACCTCCTCCTCCTCTTCCCTCCCCCTCCCTCCTCCTCCACCTCTTCCTCCTCCTCCTCCTCCTTAAATAGTCTGCTGAATCGATTTTGATTTTAGATGACAGATTTTTGGGACAGGAACACTTTCATCAACCCCTCTTCGTCCACAACACAAATAGCCTCAGAAAGATTCCTGAAACTCCTCCCCCCTCTCCCTTTTCCCGAACCTGACCATTTCACCACTTCCTCTTTCCCTTTAACCCTTCCATACTTAATTCCCTGCCTTCTCCTTCCCCACTTTTATGTTGCCCTGCTCTTTTAATGAGCAATCATAGGATTTGCAAAATTTGAAAGATGCAGTGGTTTTCAGAGAGAATGCAGCCATTTTTAAAAGTCTGCCCCATGGGCAGTACAAACTTGAGCCAGCTGTGTGGGTTTCATCATCATGGAAGCTGCTCATCGGCTATATTAAGTTTGTTCACTCCCGTATCTATGAACTTCATGCTCATTCAACTGTCCCAACTTGCATATTAGGTGTGTGTGTGTGTGTGTGTGTGTGTGTGTGTGTGTGTGAGAGAGAGAGAGAGAGAGAGAGAGAGAGAGAGAGAGAGAGAGAGAGAGAGAGTCTACCTTTTTGTTTTTGTTATAATTTCTAGATTGTTGTTACAGATTTCTGTGAGTGAAATGCAGGCTGCTTAACCTGAGCAGGTGCATCATCATTACATTGAGTCATGCATAATATTTCTCTTTTTTATGTTTGGTTGAAGATCATTGTAGATTTTCGTAAAGACGTTTGCCAGGAACAACTTCCATATCCAAAAGCTGTGGCTTTGTCTTTTTTGGGGGTGTGGGTATGGGGGTAAGCGGCAGAGGGGGGGCAAGAGGGAAATACCCCCCCACCTTCCATGTCTCATCACTGGCATTCCCATACTGCTTTTTTCAGCAGCCAATACACAGCCACACCAAGGTTTGTTGTATTGTAGCCCCAGCATCACAGTCTGCATGGAGCAGTCAGTACACCTACCAGAGCACACAGCTTGATACAGCTGAGTTACTTTGGCAATGCCTACTCTGGGCTGAACTTGTATTGATAAGACCTTTCCAGCTATCACCTGCATGAAGATGTCTTAATAGCAAAGGCCTTGAATTTGCTATGGAAGGTTTCAGCCAGAGTTCCAGTCTTTTTCATAACTGCAATCATCCTGCTATTGTTCAGATGCTGAGTATGCAAGTACACAGGCGACTGAGTAGAAGATGGGGAATAGTTGCTGCAGCAATTGATGTAACCTCAACTCGGTGACATTCAAAGAAACAAGAAGGAAGGAGAGAACTGGAGAATATCTTAATTCTAAAGTGCCTACTGCCTTTGTTGGTTGCTTGTGTGTGTGTGTGTGTGTGTGTGTGTGTGTGTGTGTGTGTGTGTGTGTGTATGCAACCATGTTTGTGTGTGTACGTATAGATGTGTATATTACTATATATGTGTGTGTTTTCTTGCGGTCTGTCTTGGTTATTGGTTATGCAGAGATCGACAGTTTTTCATCTGATCTTCTTATGGTGACTTATCGGTAGATTAACTTTAACTTAAGCACATCATGAGCAAATAAAATTTGCAATGGAAGGTTGCTTTAGCTACATTTTTAATGCAGCATATCATAAAGCAAAGCAAGGTTGGGGTGTTCACATAGATTAAAAACACCATGTTTGCTTTCTGCTGGAATCACTCAGTTGGGAGAACGTTTGAATCACTTTAACTGCAGATCTATCCTGGGTTCAGACACCTTAAAAAAAAATCTATTTTCTTTTTAACAAACCTTAAATAAATGTCAGCGAACCGTCCAGAGAAACATGGACAAACGAGTCACAAGACAAAACACAACGCGTTTCGACCTCTTAGGTCTTCCTCAGGTGAAACAAAAACGAAAAAAAAAGTAACGAAAATGCACTTAGCTTTGATCACTTCGGATTGCTTCTGTGTTCAGTGCAAGGAAGAAGGCATTGAATGAGAGCCTTTTTATTCAAAGAAATAGAAGCAAGGCAAAGGATGAGGGTCAGGGAAAGAGAAGATAGGGATGAGGGCAGGGGAGAAAGGGACGGAGCTGAGGGAGGGCGCACAGACTTAGGGCAGGAGGGGGCAGAAAGGGGGAAGGGGAGAATGGATAGGGGAAAGGAGTGAGGGGGAGGGGCAGAGAGTAGCAGGTGGGAGGAGGAAAGACAAAGGAGAAAGGAAGAAGAGATGACAAGGGGGGGGGAGACTGCTGGTATGTCTTTGGTTCTGTTCAGAACAGCAGAAACAGCCAGCCACTTTGAGGCAGTTTAAATTATCTCAGGTTACACTTGGAGTTCCAGGCTGAGAGTGGGAAGCATGGGTTAAAAGATCCCAGCGGACTCATAGATCTGTGTTTGGGATTTTCAACCACAGGCTGTTGCTTGTCCAGAATACTTGAGCATGTTTGGGACTTGTAGTACTCGGATGGTAAGACTGCATCCACATAGTCAGGCACGATGGTCAATTTTTTTTTTTTTTTTTCTTTTTTTAATCTAGCACGGCTGATGTCTGCCTTTCTTTGAACTGTCACTGAGTCTCAGACCCAAAGTGGAAGACCATATGAAAAATCGCATCATTTTCATCCTCCTCATTAATGGTCATGCACAAATGGCAGAAACAGTGAACAGTTGGTTTTTGTTTGTTTGTTTGTTTGTTTTTTAATACAAAACCTGTGTTTTGATTCTTTTTTTCAGTCTGCTTTTGAAGCAAGTGAACATCAACTGTAAAGACGCAAGTGGGGAGACTCCCCTTCACTTGTCTGCCCTGAATGGACATGGGTTAAGAGATCACGGCTCAAGCTGCACTGTCATCTTACCAGTTAAATGCCAGAGTCTCTTTCTCCCTGTTTTAAATGGTATTTTGTGTGTGTCTCCTTAAATGATGTAATGTGTGTAAGAGTGTGCAATCCATCGTCATCGCATCAGTACAACTACAGTTTCAAAACGAGGTGACAGAGGGCGGAAAATGAAGCAAATTTTAAAAAGACAGGGTACAAGTTCTGCCAGATGATACAGACAGATTGCAGGACAAAACACTCCAAAACACCACTGCTATAGTACAACTATGCACATACACACAGTATGCATGCTTGCATGGACGTACATTTGTACAACATACATGCATGTGGATCACAGGCATGCAAGCATGTGTGCACTGACTAAAACACAACATCTCTCTCTCTCTCTCTCTCTCTCTCTCTCTCTCTCTCTCTCTCTCTCTCTCTCTCTGTCTCTGTCTCTCTTTCTCTCTCTCTCTCTCTCTCTCTCTCACAGACTGACTGACTGAAACCATTTACTGTCAGATTAACACAGTGTTGTACTGACATTAAAAAAAAACAACCTTAATAAGTTAATCAGAAATGAAAATAATATAAATAACATCTGAATGACATTAAAATCATCAAAGAAAATTAACAAGGAAACATTTAACATTTATAAGTAAAATAATAGAATCAGAAATTGTAGCAATAAAACAAATACATCTTAACTGTACAGGGTACTGAAAATAAAAAATATCTCTCTCTCTCTCTCTCTGTCTTTCTCTCTCACAGACACACACACTCACATGCATAGACACACACACACACACACACACACACACACACACACACACACACACACACACACACACACACACACACACACACACTCACACACACACACACATGCACACACCACATGCAGTGTAGGTACACAGGGAAAGAAAAAGAAGAATTGTCTGGGATGGGAGGAGGAAGGGTGGGGTGGGTAGGGATGGTGGACTGGAAACAGGTTAGTTGTACATGATTGCATGGCTCTGTGTGATGCAGCTTAGATGAGCCGCTGACCTTCTTTACCCTGTGTGGTCCCCTAGTTGCCCTTTACATTAATGAGACTTTGGGGACATGGCCCAAATGTTGAGAGAGGTTCCGGTATTGATTCTTTTTTTTTTTTTTTTTTTTTTTTCTTTCGTACCTTGTGTGGGCCTCTGTCCTTTACAGCGGTGGGCCTGAGCCAGTGGTCCTGTGTTACTACCTGTTCCTGTTTTTCACCCTGTGTGGGCCTCTTGTCGTTTACAATGGTGCACTGCAGACAAAGGCAAAATACTGACCACATCTTACATCATTCCATGCTTTTTTTTTCCTGTATAAACCTGTTGCCTTTTATAGAGATGGTTGTGGGACATAGCTGAAGTATTCAGCCAGTCCTGTGTCAGTTTATGTATTATTCTAAGCTATGTGATTATTCTCCTTCACAAGGCATGTGTCTTGATGACACGCATTTCTTGCATTGTGATGCACAAAATACCCTATAGATTTGACTTGTGTGATTTGAATTAACAGTCCATTGTGACTCAGTGACTGGGCAGTGACAATCACATTACATGAGGCCTGAATAATATATGTAGGTTGATTCAGTGATGGGTATCAGCTATTGGCAAGCTTTAAAATGGGCATAATTTTCCAGCTTATGGATGGAGAAAATTCCTGTCATTTGTTTTACCCTAACAAACTGATTTCCCCTGCATACAATTATACAGCCAAATAGGCCCCAAATACTGATTTTACTGTACACACGCGCATCTCTCTCTCTCTCTTCTCTCTCTCTCTATTATGTATGTATGGCAACACACTGGTAGTGGTAGAGACTTGTGCTTTTTACGCACAGTCCCTCAATGTTTGTCTGTGTGTGTGTGCGTGTGTGTTTGCATGCGCGCATGCATGTGTGCGTGTATGTGTATGTGCATGGGTGTGTGCGTGCATGCATGCATGTGTGCTCGCACGCACACGTGCACGCACACACTTGCACGCGCACACGTGCATGTGTGAATGTATGTGTGTGGGGTGGGATGTACAAGGATGGAGCATATGGGTGTGGGGGGAGAGAGGGACAAAGAGAGAATGATGTTGACTTAAAAAAACTATGTAATTACTAAAATGAGGCCATAGCCCCCCTCGTTAAGGGCAAGGTGAACACAACCACTAGGAATGAAAAAGGCAAGGGAACAAAATAACAGTCCTCTGAATAAAAGAAAAAGAGGTCACAATGTCTCGGAAGACAGGCCCTCTGCAGAGAAGAATGACAGATTCCATACATCATTCTGTCCAGTGGATGACATCAGCAAACACCAGAGCTCTGTTATGCAAATTTTTTTTTTTTTTTTTTTTTTACTTAATTCTGATTTTAATCTCTCTCCCTCCCCCCCCCCCCCTCCTCCCTCTCTCTCTCTCTCCCCTCCCTCCCTCTCTCTCTCTCTCTCTCTCTCTCTCTCTCTCTCTCTCTCTCAATAACTGTGAGTTTGACAGGTTCTATCCCCAGCTGTCTGTCTGTCTTGGTGTTTGTCTCTCCTTTTTCTAATTTTATATTTTATGTTGAAGGTTTTCCTGTCCGTTGAATTCTGGCTTGTCCAGGGCTGTCAGCCTGTTTGTGTTCTGGTTGGGTGCATTGTTGGTGGCATTCCATCTGTGCTGTTTTGCTCGGTGCGTAAATATACCAACATGGCATGTCTGTATTTTGTCTTTCTGCACTACAGGAGTCACAGTGCACATGCACTCCAGAAGGTGTATCTCTTTTGTACTTTGCAGGCTGATCTGCACAGGTGCCACAGCAAGGTGCGTCCCTTAGCACTTTGTGTGTCCTATCTGCACTGTTCCTGCAGTGCATATGTACATGTACCCCAAAAGCCTGTCGTCTGCGTCATCTCATCTGTATTGTTCATATGCTACACATGTATACACATTGCAGGGACTTACCCCCTTTTTAATACATACATAGCATTATAAAAATAATTACAGGGAGAAAAATGCTTTTCTGACAATTCATGATGCCCCTGACTGTCATTTCCTTGGTTGGTGGATTGGTTTGTGGTGAATGCGTGTGTGTTAGATTCTTGTTCGTGCAACATCAACACACAACCAGACAGGCAAACAGAAGAGAGTTCCTCCTTATGATTAGTAACTAAATTTTACATCATTTACATAAAAGAGTTTTTACTATAGTTTCACATAATTATTTTCATGCAACACCTTTCAACACGAAATATTAACCCAAGTCCTCTCAGACTTGCAAAAGTGCTTTTTCCTTTCACAAAAGTGGCCTTGGACAGAGCTAACAAAAATCTCTCTTAGCAAACAAAATACCTTTTTCCTCATTTACCCAAGAGTTTTTGTTCCTGGGTTTGGCTCGAATAAATCCACAAAACTTTCACAATCTCTGTGACCTTATTGACCTGATAGTGCCTTCAGGTGACTGGTGTGTTTGGCTTGGCCTGGCGATAGGGCTAAGCAGCAGCTTCACACATTGGGGCAGTGTTAGTAGTAAATTTTCTCAGTTGAAGAAAATGGGCCAATTCTTCAGAGACTGAAGTAACTGCATGAAGGATGATTTCATATAATCCAGCAAAGTTCTCAGTAATCTCAGATAAAGTCTAAGTAATGTTGTTAAGTGTGATAAAGTGAGTGGGAAAGATTCCCCAGAGTCAGGTGGAGCCCAATGGAATCTGTCATGAAACGAGTTGGCTGTATGCTGAAATTTGGTCGAAAATTCAGCTTGTCATAGTTAATAGGGCTGGATGTGCATAGAGAGTGGAAAAAGTTAGAGCAGCAGACTCTTGAAAATAAGCCACAAACGGATAGACCACTGCTGTTTTTCCCATTTATATGATAATGTATGGGCCCCAAAGCTGAAGAGGAACAGATCAAAGCGAAGAGAGAGGAATGGATCAATTTGTACACTGTCAAGAAATAAAAATTCTTAGAATGTTCATGGGGCCAGAAGCATGAGAGAAAGGGGATGAGCATTGTTATTATTAGCAGATTTATTTGGGAGTTCCCACCCCCCCACCCCACTTTTTTTTTTTTTTTTTGCTTTTTTAAAACCTCAAACGCCTATTGGGTTTTTTTTTTTTCTTTTTTTTTTGCAGTATAGTGCCTTCTTTTTCAGTCTCATAATCAAGCTCTGTGCAATTTAAATAAACGGTTACAGTCTTTGTTCAGACTTCTGTTTAAACCTTAATGATCTAAATGTTACCACTCACATTTCACACATCTATAGTTCTGTACTTTATAGGCTGTTTTATTAAGCCGCTGCATCCCCATATAACCCACCTCAACACCCACCCCTACTTTCTTGAAACGTCTCTTTCTCTGTCACAGACACACTTCTTTCTTCTTACTTACAGCTGTTTTTCTGTGGTAATCATCGACTTAATGATTATGCAACAATATGTAAGGTCTCCAATCATTCAGTAAGAGATCAACAGACTATGCGCAAAAACCAGCCAGCTTCATTATTTTGAGTCGGTGAGCCTTTCTATCTTTATTTCTCATTCCATCTCCTTTATCTTTGTGTGCCTTCTGCGTCCGGTTGTCTTGTCTCTTGTCTTTCCATGGCTGTGTCTCCTGATCCTATCAGTGCTTTTCTTATCATCTTCTTTTCAGCATTCTGATTAGTTCCTGTGCTCATGGTGGATCAGTGACATCCAATCAGATTAGACCAGGAATCCGTTTAATTTATTTATGACACTGGAGAATATTGAATGCATTCCTTTGCTAAAGAGTGAACATCATTTTTTTTTTTTTAATAAGATGCATCGCAGTCACATAAAATGTCAGTCTTGGCTTCAGCAGTAGTTTTGTGTTAGATGTTTAAAGTACTAAGGAGTTGAAATTAGAACATTGGGTTTACCCACAAAGGAAAGAGTGAAGTGTCTGCCTGTGCAGTCTGAGAAAATCTGCCATTGCTACTGGGCTGCTCACTGATGTACTCACTGATGTACTCCAGCTGGGCTGCCCTGAGTTTTGAAGGTTGTATTTAAGGGAACTTGATGGGGAGTGGGGCTGTCATAGTTTTTAAAACCATGTTAAGTGCCCAGGGTAGCTGAATATGAAAACTATCTTGCTTACCTTTAGTCAATCACTGTTTACAAAAACATGTTATGGAAAGTGTCATCATAATAATAAGACTGTATGTGTGCAAGGGAAAATAAGACGAGAGAAAGAAAAAAACAAGCATCAGTTGGTATTAGCTCCTTAAAATGTATGTTTTCACTTAGCTGCCTTGTACTTCACACATTTCTTTGTTGGGAAAAGAAATTTTAGATTGTTCTACTACCCTTTTACCAGTACTGCTGAGAAAATGATACTTCATTTTTTTTTGACGGCAATAAAAGTGATACGTGCAGAAGCTGGAAATGTAGTCAGTGTCTGCAGATTTGGTAGTCTTTTTGGATGGGATGATAAACTGAGAGCTATGTATTCAGCATGCACTGAATACACATGAAAAAAGCTTGATCAATTAATGATTTGCCTCTGGTACTTGAACCCTCCCCACCCCTCCCCCCGAAGAAACATGATACTCCCAAACCTGTACTTGAAGAATATTTTTTTGTTGTTTCTTTTTGTATCGTAATTTGAAGATACTTGTATGAATAAGTCCCTTTATTTTTTTTTCTCTCTCTTCTGATGACATGTGGATGACCAACATGTACACATTCAAGCACTGACTGCATGTACATAGTGACGCATTCACAGCCATGGGTACCTGCAGAAACAGACCAGAGCATGCTTTCAAATTCTATAGGTCTGCATAGTGTGTCTGTGTATGCAGTCAGATTAGATTCGAATACCTTCCCAGAAGCTTCCACAGATTGCTTAGGGATGCCTGAAGACCAAGATTTAAACATTTTTCCTTTATGGCTTCGTCAAAGGGCAAGGTGTTCATTATCATCTTTGTTTTTGTTCATTAGTGTGCTGGGTTTGCTTTATGATTTTATCAGAGGTCAAAATGTGAATTGACTTTCCTTTGTGGATTTGCGGAAAGTCAGGATGTTTATTGTTTTTCATTCATGCCTTTGGTAAAGGTCAAGATACTGTCTCCCAGTCACCCAGCCCTCTGCGTCTGCAGTAAAATACTGACTTTAAACTGCTGTTAGCCAGTGAAGAGGGGAAGTCCACTGGCCAGCTCATGTGTGTGGGGAGGAGGCTGGAAACAGCAGGAAAGACAGAAAATCACTTGACATCTGCAAAATAGTTGGCTGCATCACAGCTCCAACTTCTTTGGATGTTTCTGCAAGTAAAAAAAAAAAAGTATCTGTAACAGTAATGACCCAGATATAAAAAAAAAAAAAAAAGAAGCTGCTAGAGAGGCATTTGACAAGAATGTTGTTGATTGAGTGGGCTTGCTGCAGGCTGTTCAGATCATGTCGGTGGAAGCATGATTGATGAGAGGACAAGTGAGAAAGTTAGGGGATGGGAAGTTTCGGCATGATTGTCCTGGTGGTGTGGAGACTCTGTGAGGGAGATGGGTAAAGACCTGGTCCCTCCTGCATGGAGCAGTCTGTCTTCTTACTGCCAGGAAGCCTGGATGAGAGGCCTGTCACATCATCAGATCATTCTGTTGGCATGTTTTTGGGTTGTTTTTATTTTTGTTGTTGGTTTTGCAAACTTTGTCTTGCTCTTTGCAAACTTTGTCTTGTTCATCTTTTGTTGTGTTGGTTTTTGTGTCTGGCTTCCTCTTTGGTTTTTCTTTTTGTGTTGTTGTTGTTGTTGTTGTTGTTGTTTTGTTGTGTGTGTTGTTGTTGTTGCCAGGCATTGTTATAATGTTGTTCTCTCCCACCTCATCTCCCTCCTCTCTCTCTCTTTCTCTGGAATGTGTGTGAGTGTGTGTGTGTTGTATGTGTGTGTGTGTGTGTGTGTGTGTGTGTGTGTGTGTGTGTGTGTGTGTGTGTGTGTGTGTGTGTGTGTGTGTGTGCGCGCGCGCACGCGCGTGGGAGTGCATGCACTCGCATGCTTGCATGCAATTGTGTGTTTGTATGAGATAACAAATTCTGTCATCAGTAGAGAGGGGGCTTATTAAATGGTATGATGATATGTTGGCTTGGAGCAGGCATGACTGAACACCGCAAGAGTGACTCAGCAGCAGTGCAGTGCCTCCTCTGGTGGGTTGATCTACATTGACTTGACAGTTATTGCTGTCTGTGGATTGCTCTGTTGCTCTGTGTGTCAGGAGCTGGGACAAGAGGAAGATGGAACAACACCACCAAAGATATCATGCACCACAGTTCTGCGGATGTAGACAGGAAGAGAGCAGGATACAGCCGAGAGAGAGTTGGAAAGGGCAGCTCAGGACAGGGCGCGCTGGTGGATTGTTGTTGATGGACTTTGCTCCAGTGGCAGCAGATGGCTTGAACAAACGAATGAACGAACAGTTCTGTACCTGTGCACAGGGTAACTGTGGTGAGTTGTGTGTCTTTTTGCAGGGAGGTTGTGCAGGCCCTGCTGGCAGCCAGAGCCATGGTGACTGAGGTGGACTGTCAGGGGTGCACTCCCCTGCATCTGGCCGCCTGGAATGGCCACGCCCACATCTGTGATCTGCTGCTGGAGCACGCCACTGACAAGTCCATTGTCAATGCGCAGGTCTGGTCTCTGCTGTGTGTTGTATTGTATTGTCTTGCAATGTACTTAGTGTATTCTTTGTGTTCTGTGGCATTTTATTGTATTGCTGTAAGAGGTTTTTTAGAAATGAGGGCTGTCTTTTCCTGGGAGGGTGCATTGCCATGTTGGTCAGAGCGGCTTCTTTATTTTTGTTTCTGTGGGGAGTGTGTGTGTGTGTGTGTGTGTGTGTGTGTGTGTGTGTGTGTGTGTGTGTGTGTGTGTGTTTGAGAGAGAGAGAGAGAGAGAGAGAGAGAGAGAGTGTGTGTGTGTGTGTGTGCATGTAAATTTATGTGTGTGTGTGTGTGTGTGTGTGTGTGTGCGCGTGCGTGTGCATGCGCACGTGTGCGTATGCGCACATGTGCGATTGTGTGTGTGTGTGTGTGTGTGTGTGTGTGTGTGTGTGTGTGTGTGTGTTTGCCGGCGTACCAGTGCACGTTTTTATTTCCCTTTCAATGGGCATTTTCCCTATACACTTTGACACAGACAGTTCCTTTTTTTTACTGGCAGTTTTTAATTAATCTATACAAGAGAAGCATATCTGAAAAGCTGTGTTTGGGGGAGAGAGGGGGCTTGGGGAAAACCTGCTGTGTGCAAAGCTTGGAACTTTTTTCATGGGTGCAAGGTGAGTGTGTTCCCATGGGGCCGCCAGTCCACCGTGACAGCTGAACAGGTTGTTGAGAGTGAGCGATGTTTGTGTATAGAAAAACGAGGAAAAGAGAGCAAAGTGATGACTTTGAATGATCTTAGGTATAAGAAAAGCAGTGAAGAGAGGAGATTTAGGAAAACAAGTGTCAACATCATATATTTGTATTTAGGAAAACAAGGAAAATAGAGCAAAGTGTTGACTTTGAAAGATTTTTGTGTATAAGAAAAACAATGAAGAGAGACCAGACTGTCAACATCATATGTTTGTGTGTAGAAAAACGAGAGGAAGACAGAACAAACTGTTGAACTTTGATGATGTTTGTGTATAAACAAATGATGAAGAGAGAACAAAATGTTGACTTATGATGTTTGTGTGTAGAAAAAACATTATTAGGAAGGAAAAGCAAACTGTTGACATTGAATGATGTCTGTGTTTAGGAAAACGAGTTAGAAAGAACAAAAACTGGTGGTTTACATTCAGATGAACAAGGAAGGCACACAAGACAAACTGTTTACATTTTTACATTGAATAAGAGTTTTGTGTGCAGACCAAAGATGGACACAGAACCAGCATTCCACAAAGTGATGTTTTTGTTCAGACAAGTGAAGGGGAGACACAAAACAAGCCATTGATATTGTGAACAGACAGACAAGGAGTAGGAAGCAAACTGTTCACACTGAATGATGTTTGTGCACAGATGAATGAAGGAAAGGAGAACAAACTGTTAGCTCTGAATAGATTGTGTATAGACCAAAAAAAAAAAAAGGGGGGGGGGGGGGGGAGGGAGGGGGGGGGGGGAGGAGGAAGAGGGGTGGGGGAATGATGCTTGTGCTTAGGCCACTGAAGGAGAGACCCAAAACAAACTGTTTGACACTGAATAGTGGTTTGTAGAGATATTAGAAAAGGGCAGGAGGGGGAGGAGAAAACCATTAACACTGTTGTGCACAGACAAACGAAGGTGAGACACAAAGCAAACTGTTAACACTGAATGATGTTTGTGCACAGACAAACGAAGGTGAGACACAAAGCAAACTGTTAACACTGAATGATGTTTGTGCACAGACAAACGAAGGGGAGACACAAAGCAAACTGTTAACACTGAATGATGTTTGTGCACAGACAAATGAAGGGGAGACACCTCTGCACTTCGCTTCCCAGCATGGCCACCTGGAAGTCGTATCGCTTCTCTTACAGGTAAAATGGGCGTCACTGCCAGATCAAAGAAGTCTGGAACCAGAAAGGACTTGTAGACACTCTTGACAATATGGCCCCTCATGGGGAGATAGCGCAGACAATATGGCCCCTCATTGGGAGATAGCGCAGACAATATGGCCCCTCATTGGGAGGTTGCGCGGACAATATGGCCCCTCACTGGGAGAAAGCGCAGACAATATGGCCCCTCATTGGGAGATAGCGCAGACAATATGGCCCCTCATTGGAAGATAGCACAGACAATATGGCCCCTCTTTGGAGGTAGCACAGACAATATGGCCCCTCATTGGGAGATAGCTCAGACAATATGGCCCCTCATTGGGAGGTAGTGCAGACAATATGGCCCCTCATTGAGAGGTAGCACAGACAACATGGCCCGTCACTGGGAGATAGCGCAGGCACAGTATGGCCCCACATTGGGAGGTAGCACAGGCCAACAGGAAATAGCACCAGAAATCCCAAGTCAGATTGGAAGTCTTTATTTGAGAGGTAAATTTAATACAGACACAGAGGACTGTGTCCCAGGCAAGGAGGTCTTGAAACGGAGGGAGTCTTGAATGGTGGGTATCAGAAATACAGTATGGAAAAAAATATGTAAAGGGAGGGGGGCTTTATGAGGAGTTAAATGTGGTGTGAGCAAAGAGGAAAGAGCTCAGGAAGTCTTTTCAATTTGGAGGTAAATTTAGTAACTGGACAAAGACCATATCGTAGCTTACGATCCCAGATGTTTAGGGTGTGACCATTTAATTCATTTTTATGTATGTGTGTGTGTGTGTGTGTGTGTGTGTACCACAGAGTTATCTGAATGCACAGACACATTTAAAGGCATGATTATAAACCTGCACAAAATGGTTTGCACAGAGAAACAAAAACAGAAACAACGAAAATGCCAGCACCCAAAGTAAGCCATTAGTTAACAGGCATGTCATTATCAAGACACCTGCCCTGCCTCCCCTCCAAATGTATGGGAGTAAGCATGTCCAATTATTAAGTCCATGGGAATTAAGAACAATGAACATTTATGTGAAACTTCCACTTTTTTTTTGTTTTGTTAACTAAATGTTTTTTCAACTATGAAGCCAGGTCTGAGAATGACAGAAAACTACTCATGCAAATATCAACTTCAAATTGAACAGAGATATTTGAAAAAGAATGCTGGTAAACTGAACACCCAAACTGTAAAAATGAAGATGTAGGAGAGAGAAAAAGAACATAGAAAGATGGGAGCGATCAGGAATGGGTCAGGGCTGGGTTTCTGAAACTGATGATTCATGGGCAGAGATGTTCCAGACGGGTGGGAGGTTATAAGACAGTAGAGAATTAATCCTGAGTTGGCATAGAAGGGCTATTTTTTTTTATATTGGGTTAGAGGCAGCCAGTTGCATTCATCTGGGTTGAAAACCATATTACATTCCACTCCATCTCCAAGTCCTCCAGAGAGATCCCTTTTCTCAAACTCCACCAGCATCTTGAATATCCCCAACTGATTCTGTTCCCATGGTTGGAAATAGTGATCTGTTCATGATCTGCCATAGAACTGTTGTTAGTGTTACTGACAGATGACTAGGGACTTGGGAGGGGGGGGGGGAATGATTTAAGTTCCTGCCCTGTCAGAACTATTACGAACATCACTGCGGCCCAAGCTGACTCCTTGAGCTAGAACTTGGTACACTATGAGCTGAAATGAGAAGTCTGGGACCACACAGTCAGCTTTATTCCATTTTATAAATTGAATGAGTCTGTACAATTTTTTCTCAGGTAAAGATTGTTGCTCAGGCATTCTGACCAGTGCTGCAGATTTCTGCATCTCTCTAATGTGGTTTGTTTTCAAGGATATGTTAAGTGTCCCCTTCTGCACTTCTTCCACCCTTTCACACACACACACACACACACACACACACACACACACACACACACACACACACACACACACACACACACACACACACACACACACCTGGGCTACCACCCCTGTCACTGATCTCATTTCAGAACAAAGCACCCCCCACTGCCGAACACTGGCCGAGCGGTCAGCTCTGGACCTGGCTGCTCAGTATGGCAAGACTAGTGTGGTTCGAACCCTAGTCAATGGGCGTCATGAGCTGTTGACCCACGTGGCAGGGCAACCCTCCCCTCTCCATCTGGCGGCCTTCAACGGGCATCTGCCGATTGTGGGCTTCCTTCTGGACTCTGGGTTCCCTGTCAACACCAGGGTAAGTGAAGGCTCATGTTGGTTTGTTGTGCTGGAACGGTTTGGCTTATATTAGCTGTTGTACTCTTCATTGCTCCTGTTCTAGGAGGATGTGCTAGGTGCCCTCAGTCCCAAGCACAACTTCTTTGGTCAGCTGGGGTATACGTACTGAGAAATGAACTGTGTGCTTTTCTAACGCTTACAGTCTCTGGATCTGTGTCCGACTCTAACTGTGTCTTTCTGGTATTTATAAATGGAGTAGTATCTGATTTGTGTAGCCGCTACTAACAGGTGGGTTCTTTTCATCTGCATCTTGAAAATGAAGCGGTTGATCAGTATGATGTGGATGATGGTTTTTTCGCATTGCATTGTGTCCTTGCATTTAGCTGTGGCGTTGGAGTGCTACTTTTATAGTTCTGTGTCTCAGAATGGGTGTACGATATGTGACAGTGTGTTTTTTTGACTTTTGTGGTTGTTTCATCATGTTTTGCATCAGGGTTATGTGATGCATAGATCTTTAATCTGATCTACTTCACGTGTTATGATTCGTTAGTTCCAGTACTCTATTTGTTTATTGTCTGTACGTCTCAGTGTTTAAAAACATTGATAAATTACGGTTCTGAGTTTGAATTTACTTTGATTTTTGTTCACAAGATACTGAATAATCATTTGGGGTGTAGTCTTTAAAAGAGAATGAAAGGAACATCAGTTGATTGTCCATCCATACTGATGATTTTAGACTTTGAAATAATAATTAGCATGTTAATGTATAAAATGATTTTATAATAGAGGAACATCAGTTGATTGTCCATCCATACTGATGATTTTAGACTTTGAAATAATTAGCATGTTAATGTATAAAATGATTTTATAATAGATGATCACACAAAACCTAACAGGGGGGTAGGAGGGGAAGAGACAAGTGGAAAGGAACGATTGCAACATCGAAGTTCCAAGACATATCAGCACCGTCACTCCTTCAAAAAAAAAAAATGAATTGGTTGGTCCTTCAGCTACTCTCCATCTCTGTATTAAGTTTGGTTCAAACTGCTTCAGCAGTTTTTGCATTGTCTAGCTGATTGCTGACAGTCAAGCAAACAAATGGACACAGGTGAAAACTTCATCTCTTTGGCAAATAATATAAAGAATAGACATACACACAACAAAAGAGACTTAATACAATGTGTGGAATGAAACAAAGCATATATAGTTTGGGGCAAAACTAACCTTGTTTTTTTTTATTGAGGAGACATAGGAAGATAACACCTGAAACAAACTATGTTTATATAAAGAAAAGTTAGTGACTCATGATAACTGTCTGATGACTTATGTTGACGGTATATTTTAACAGCTTTAGAGATCATTTAGTTCTGTAGATGCATTTACAGTTGTTGTAATGACATAATTGATCATTTAGATCTGTTGGTAGCCACATCATTCCGGTTCACTGAAAAATAACAAAGTTTGAAAAGGAATTTTGTTACCCCCCATCCCCCTCCAACAAAGTCTTGTTCCTTTTTGCTCATTAAATTACAGTGTGAATCATTGTTTGTTGTGCAAATTGTTGTTTGTCATAGTTGGTTGCATGTTTGATCATTATTTGTTCTATGATTGATTTTTTGCATGGCACATTCCATGTTGATTAATTGTGTGGTGAATTAGTCTTTGTTGTGTGGCACTTTTCACCATGATTTTTTTCGTTAAATTGTTATACGAGTCGTTGTTTGTCATGGCATTGGCATTTTTAAACCATTGTTTGTCCTTACATTGTTTTAGGTTGTTGTGCATTTCGGGCGTCGTTTTTGTCATTGTCTCTAGGTGTATTACTTTCGGCATTTTTCTTACCAGCTTGTGTACGTTATTAGGTTTTACAGGCGGGGTAGGAAGGAGGTAAGTAGTCTAATTGGGCAGAGATCATTCCCAAGGGACAGGCTTCTTTCTCCCCGACTTGTATGAATTCCTCATTCGACCTTCTCCTCTGCTACTGTGGGTGTTGGGGAGCATGTGCTGTTTGCATGTCAGGGGTCAGACTTCCCCCAGGACACCTTATTGCAGGCCAGGGCTTCAAAGCTTTCAGCCTGCTGTTTTTGTGCATTAGTCATTTGTGTTCTTCGTGGATTTGTTCTTCTTTTTTGGCCCTGGAATTCATCATTCTACTTTTTGCTTACCATCATGTTTTGCATGGATGTTAAGCTGTTTCCAGCAACTTCATGAATTTTTACAGCTTTATGTTTTTTCCCTTATTGTTTTTGCATTATTTCAAATGATTAGCTGAGATTTTACGGTATGTGGTTAATCAGGTCTATTGGAATATGGATGGATTAGATATCAATAGATATATAATACAGGTGAAAGACTGCTATTCATGGTGGTTTCTAGAGAATTAGGTAATGGGTGGTTGGAAAATGATGCGAAGTCTCATAAATGGTGTGTGATTTTCTTTTTCTTGATTTTTTATTTGTATACCAGAGTGGGTGGGCATGACCTTGAAGAGGCTCTATGACTTTGTAGGACCATTCAAAATGAAGTGTTCAGTCTGCATTGACCAAACTCAAAGTGTGAGTAGGTATGAAAGCATACGCTTTGAAATCTACTTTTAAATAAACGTCCTTTTCACATACTAGTGCCTGCATTATGAATCCTGTAACTTTGATTTGTAGTGTTGCTGTCATTTCAAATTTTAATGAGCTTTTTTAATTTTTGCAGATTTCCAGTTCTTATGATATATTTTTTTCAAAATAAAGGTTCTCTCTCCTCCACCTTAAAAAAAAAAATCAAATGGTATTGAGAAGTGAATTTATAACCCCAATCTTAAAATGTGAGCTAACATATTACTTATTGCAAAATGAGCAAAAGGTTGTTTGATCATATTGCTTTGGTTTAAATTTAAATGTGTGCTCAATAAATACTAGGAAATGTGTGTGTAACTTGTAGTAGCCCTATTATTCTTCAAGGAAAGTGGCTTTGAAAAAAAAATCATTATAGGCTATTATCTCACTTGTTCAATTTTGAAATTTTAGTCATTATCATCATCATCTTCTTCTTCTTCTTCATCATCATCATCATCATCATCATCATCATCATCATCATACTCATCATCATCATCATTGTCATCATCATCATCATCATCATCGTCATCATCATTGTCATCATTGTCAACATTGTCATCATCATCATCATCATCTTCTTTTCTTGTTCTTCTTCTCCTCCTCCTCGTCTTCTCCCCCCCCCCCCCCCCTGCTTTTCTCCTCTTTTTCTCTTTTTCTTCCTCGATTTCGTGGAGTGTCACTGGGACACCACACTGACAAACAGGTTCTTCCGGTTCTGTTGGTTGTGTGCCAAGGCCTGGGCCACAGCAAATGTTTTCCTTGTCCACTCTGCAGTGTTGCCAGTCCATTGTGTTCCGTCTTCCCCTTCATCTCCCTCTTTCAGCAGTTCCCTGTCTCGGCAAGGCCATTGAATTTTGTTACATGGACAGACCAGCATAATTTTCTTTTTCTTGACTGTCCGTGGGTCTGTGTCTAGTCCTCTAGAAACACTGATCGTATCACCTGTCAACAGGTGTGTGGATTGGTGATGTGATCAGTGTATCTGATGTCCACCTGTTGGTTGGTGATATGGTTAGTGTATCTGATGACCACCTGTTGATTGGTGATGTGATCAGTGTATCTGATGTCCACCTGTTGATTGGTGATGTGTTCAGTGTATCTGATGTCCACCTGTTGATTGGTGATGTGATCAGTGTATCTGATGTCCACCTGTTGATTGATTGGTTGATGTGATCAGTGTTATCTGATGTACACCTGTTGGGTTGGTGATGTGTCAGTGTATCTGATGACCACCTGTTGATTGGTGATGTGATCAGTGTATCTGATGTCCACCTGTTGATTGTGATGTGATCAGTGTTATCTGATGTCCACTGTTGATTGGGTGATGTGATCAGTGTATCTGATGTCCACCTGTTGATTGGTGATATGATCAGTGTATCTGATGTCCACCTGTTGATTGGTGATGTGACATGTTATCTGATGTCCACCTGTTGATTGGGGATGTGATCATGTATCTGATGTCCACCTGTTGATTGGTGATGTGATCAGTGTTCTGATGTCCACCTGTTGATTGGTGATGTGATCAGTGTATCTGATGTCCACCTGTTCATTGGTGATGTGATCAGTGTATCTGATGTCCACCTGTTGGTGGTGATGTGATCAGTGTATCTGATGACCACCTGTTGGTTGGTGATGTGATCAGTGTATCTGATGTCCACCTGTTGGTTGGTGATATGGTTAGTGTATCTGATGACCACCTGTTGATTGGTGATGTGATCAGTGTATCTGATGACCACCTGTTGATTGGTGATGTGATCAGTGTATCTGATGACCACCTGTTGATTGGTGATGTGATCAGTGTATCTGATGACCGCCTGTTGATTGGTGATGTGATCAGTGTATCTGATGTCATCTGTTGATTGGTGACATGATCAGTGTATCTCATATCCACCTGTTGATTGGTGACATGGTTAGAGTATACCTGATGTCCACCTGCTGATTGTGATGTCCACCTGTTGATTGGTGACATGATCAGTGTATCTGATGTCCACCTGTTGATTGGTGACATGATCAGTGTATCTGATGTCCACCTTTTGATTGGTGACATGGTTAGTGTATCTGATGTCCACCTGTTGATTGGTGTCATGGTTAGTGCACACTGATGTTCGTGTCTTGGGGTAGCATTTCATTTCCATGTCTTGGATTCGTTTTCATTCCAGGTCCACAGTGAGAGTCCATGTCTGGCATGCATACAGGAAGATGGAATGCACCAGTGCATGCAGGAGCCTGATATTGTGTTTCAAGGAGAGTTTGTTGCCCTCCCATACAGGTTGACAATCCAGTGCTGTGGTTGTTGCTGGCAGCCTGCAAGAGGATTTCTGTATGGGTCAAGTTCACTTCTAACAATCCAGCAGAGAAACACAATTGTGGAACAGATTCTCGCTTTGCAGTTTATTCAAGGATTCTTGTGAGCATTATTGTATGACCGTTTTTAATTTCTGCCCATTAAGGCAGTGTTATCCATCTTCGGGGAAATAGCCTTATGTGCAGCATATACTTGCTCTACCATGATGTTGAATAGTGAGAATCGATAGGGGGACGATTTGTTTAGTGCCCAGGAGTATCTGTCAATTCATGAGTCAGTTCACTTTACAATTTTGGGGGCAACATTTAAAAATATATGCAGGTACATTCACAAGGTGGGAAATGCGATGGTCCATGTATACTCTGTGTGGTACCCCCAGTAGCACGCCATGGAACACTGACACACTCACGCACGCATGCATGGTTTCACTTGCGGACAGAATGGTTAGGGCTAGAAACACAGTGGCATCCCAGTATGATGTTCTTCAAGTTCTTGTGAACTAGAAATAACCTCTCTATGTACATGTTTATCTTATTCTCTACTGTAGTCCAGCACATGCCGCCTTCCTTCTGTCTGTGCTTCGCAGAGGGCGAGACGTACGTGCCAGGAGTATCTGTCCATTTCATGAGTCCGTTCTTTCACTTTTTGGGGCCTGCCTGAGTGTTCGTATATTCCCAAGGTGGGAAATGTGATGATGGTCCATGTATACTCTGTGTGGTGCCCCCAGTAGCACACTTGTTGTGTCTGCCCTGATGGGGATTGACGGAAGGTAGGGGACGGAGGTTCGGATCACGTCAGAGGTTCTTCTGTGCTACTGGTAACCCTGTAAACCTGGTACTACCTGCGGCGTGTTGGGAGTAAATCCAGTATGGAAGAAGAAATATCAGATCAGCTTGGGGTCAGTAATCTTATCGTTTAGGGCAATTATATATTGTAAGTTTAATGTATAGAATGGGAGTCAATGTTTCGGAAATGATATACTTTTAAGTATGTTACTGTATCTGTGGGGAAACTTTGCCCATTCAAAATTCTTCCAGGGATATCCAGAATGAAATAAAGTATCAGTGAGCTATAGTAATAATGTGCACTTTCAGAAAGATTTAAATCTATATGATAATGGATGAAGTATGGTCCAGTTTGGTTACTTGAGAAAATTTTCGTCTCTTGTGTTTGCTTGTTTGTTTTTTCATATCACAATACAGGAAAAGCATGTTAAAATGAAAGATTTATTTTCACATTTTCACCCATTGTCAAGCATACCAATCTCTAAAATGATAGACTAGTTTTGATCATTTGTTTGTTTTCTCTTTTTCTACAATGCGCTTAAATCAAAAAATAGCAAACTATCTATAACATGGGTGAACACTTTTGATCTGTTATTTTCATGCCACCTGTTCCCTAAAAATAGATACAAGGATAATAACCTCTTTCTCTTTTAGATGATTCTTTGTTTCATCAAATTTACCGTGAAATAAGATGGCAGTGGTCTTGTTTGGTTATGAATCTGTTGGGTTAGAGTATGAAAAGAAGATAGTGTTGCTTTTGTTAATGAGACAAACTATTTCTCGCTGTTTGTGTTTATTTTGTCCATTATAATGAACAGCTGTAAATGTTACCCAGATTCAGGGCAGGGAAGGTTGACATGACAGAAGGATAGAGATGGGCTTTGTGTCGCATCACTCAGTGCTCCAGACTGGGTTAACCACTGAAAGCTCGTTAGCCTGATGGCCAGAAGTCTGTGGGACTTCTAACTTTTTTCATTTAGTCTGTTGGATTAACAGATTACAGTTTTATTACTCTGACGACTATAAGTCTATGAGACTTCTAACTTTTTTTCATTTAGTCTGTTAGATTAACAAATTACAGTTTCATTACCCTGATGGCTATAAGTATATGGGACTCCTAACTTTTTTTAAAATTCAGTCTGTTAGATTAACAAATTACAGTTTCATTACCCGGATGGCTATAAGTCTATGGGACTTTTAACTTTCTTCATTTTATCTGTTAGATTAACAAATTACAGTTTCATTACTCAGACAGCTGTAAGTCTATGGGACTTTTAACCTTCTTCATTTAATCTGTTAGATTAACAAATTACAGTTTCATTACTCTGACAGCTGTAAGTCTATGGGACTTTTAACTTTCTTCATTTAATCTGTTAGATTAACAAATTACAGTTTCATTACCCTGACAGCTGTAAGTCTATGGGACTTTTAACTGTTTTTGTTTTAGTCTGATATATTACTTCTAAGTTTTTTTTTTTTTTAATCTGTGAGAATAACAAATTACAGTTTGTCTTTTTTTCTTTTCTTTTTTTTTCTGTTTTTTTTCACTAAGGCCTGTCACTGCTCTGGAATCTTGCACATGTTTGTATCAGAATGGATATTGACCAAGGTATATTCCAAGCTGTGGGGAATGTTATAGTATTCAAACGTTAGTGCATATATTTACTAGGTGCTCTATCAATATGATAAATAGTAGGTCAAAGTCTAGACCGTGCATTGGAACAAATTGAATTTCTGTTCTGTCTTCTCTTTCAACAAGTTTTAGTCACTTTGGATCTTATTCTTCAGTTTTTCTTATTTGTTACGTTTTTCTTAAAAGTTTGTCATTTTTATATTTTTTGATCTCTTTTGTTATTCCATATCTCTTTCTTCATCATGTGTGTGTGTGTGTGTGTGTTCTACAAGTTTGTTATTTCATATCTCTTTCTGCAGGTCTGTTATATCTCTTTCTTCAGGTTTGTTATTTCATATCTCTTCATGAAGTTTTTAATTTCTTTCTTTCTTCCATTTCCGTTACGTCTCTTTCACCACCCCCCCCCCCCCCCTCCCCCCGTTTTGTTGTTTGCTGGACTGTAGTTTTGGTGTTCTTCCTGTTTGCAATGCTGGTTCTCTTCTGTGTGTTAATGACTCACTTCTTTGGTTGCTTGCGACAAGAAAATGTCATCGCTGGTTCTGGTATGCCAACCATTCTCCATCTGGCTTGTGTTTGTCACAGTGTTTCAGTTCACTTCCTTCTGTTCATCTTGGGTTTAATTCTTCCTAATTTTGGTTGTGTTCAATTCCATAAACATGGGTTGGTGTAAATAGGTCTCGGCACAGTGAAATGGAAGAAACATGAGGTATGTGACATGTACAGTGTTGTTCACTGGGTCGTCAGGGCATGAATGAATGTGTGTATATTCTTTAGGACCTTGTATCTGTCTATAGCAAATATATCTGTCGGGACAAATCAGACTTGATCAGTTAAGAGTGAGGGAGGGAAGGGGAAGAAGATCTCTGTCAGGCATGCATGCACACGCGCATGCACACAGGCACGCACACACACACACACACACACACACACACACACACACACACACACACACACACACACACACACACACACACACACACACACATGCATGCGCAAGTACATGGGCAAAAGAGAGAGAGAGAGGGGTGGAGGGGGGTAAGGGTGGGAGGGAAACAGTGCAGGGGGGCTAGGTTTGTGGTATCGATGGTGTTTCCTTATTTTAATGAATTTTAAAGAAGTTTACGTTTGGCAGTGTAATGCTGAGATCGAAATTTTGCTGTGAAAAAGCAGATCGGTAATAGGTGAGTGAGTGATCCAGCATCATTCAGTCCATTGAAGTGCGTCACTATCCACAACGCACCTGAGTGACACCTGTTTCTTATTGTGCAGACATGTTCTGCAGAAGTTATATAAATCTAAAGCAGTTTGTGTGTAAAGCATGCTTCTGCATGGTGTACAGTTATGTTGACATTCAGAAACTGATAGAGAAATCTACTGATTAAGGGAAGAGTAACTGTACGCCATGGCTCTGGTGGTGGTGGTGGTGGTGGTGGTAGTGGTGATTGTGACTCTAATGTGGACAGGTGGAAAATTATTTTCCTATTGCACAAAAATTTGTGACATCTAGGTTATCAGTATGGATTAAGGAACCAGTATGGATAGAGGAATTCGCAATAATTGAGAGAAAAAAAGCAAAATGAAAGAAAAACATGAAAGAAAACAGGAAAAAAAAACAACACAGGAACAAAACAAACAAACAAAAAGCAGTGACAAAAGAAATCCAAACCTCTGAAATAGGAAGTTTTCTTTGCTGAAGATTCAGACTCGATAGTATCATATGAGGCATATGCATGGAATCTTACATACGTGTGTGTGCGCTCTTGCAAGCATGCAGTGCAAAAGCACACTTGCACAAGCACTAATACATGAACACGTCATCCAGGTATGCATGCACAATGTCTTGGTTTCATGGTTAGTTCTGCATTGAAATCACAGAAAAAATGTTTGTGAAACGCTGAAACAGGATTCCAGATCCCCCCCCCAACCCCCACTTCTCCCAGCTCAGTCATACATTATAGGAGCAACATTGACAACAACACAACAACAACAACAACAAAAAAGTTTTATGGTCAGTGTGTGGATGATGCCCTGCCTGCTCACCCCCACCCCTCCTCTTGCCCCTTATAACCTTTGGCTTTTTGATGAATGAACTTCATTCAGAGCCATGAGTAGTTTCTGCGGCCAACTTGAGGGTGCAAGATGTGGTGCAAAGTTTAGGGAAAGCATGTGTGTGAAGTTGACATCAAATTTTTGGAGTATGTCTTTCAGGTGTGATTTGTGTGTGTATGTGTGTGTGTGTGTTAGAGAGAGAAAAGAGAGAGAGAAAGTTTTTGAAGTGTGTTGTAGAATGTCATGTGATTGTTGAAAGTGTGACATATCGGAATGTGTTTGAAGAATGGTGTTTGTTTATCGTTTGAGGAATGGCCTGTGTATGGTTTGAAACGTGACACAGAATGTCTTAGGTTGAGCAATGACACAGAATGTCATGCATTTGTGTTTGAAGTGCGGTATGATATGTCATGTGTATGTGTTTGAAGTGTGGTATAGTATGTCATGTGTGTGTGTTTGAAGTGTGGTATAGTATGTCATGTGTATATGTTTGAAGTGTGGTATAGTATGTCATGTGTATATGTTTGAAGTGTGGTGTATAGTATGTCATGTGTGTATGTTTGTTTGAAGTGTGGTATAGTATATCTTGTGTTTGTGTTTGAAGTCTAATGTAGGGTGTCATGTGCAAGTGTTTAAAGTGTGTCATAGAATGTCATGTGCTATGTGTATGTATTTTTAAATGTAATGTGTTATGTGTATGTATTTTAAATGTAATGGCATGTGTTTGAGGGCAACGTGTGACGTGACATGAAATGTCTTGTGTATGTGTTTGAAGTGTAATGTGGAATGTCACGTATGTGTTTGAATGTACTAATAAAGTGGAATGTGTATGTGTATGTTTTAATCATGACAAAGCATGTCATGTGTATGTGTTTGAAGTGTGATGTAGAATGTCATGTACATCTATTGAATGTCCAGCATGTGTGTTTGATGTATGACACAGAATGCCTTGTATATATCTGTCTAAAATCCAACACAGAATGCTATGTGTATGTGTTTGAAGGATGACACATCTCACATATATTAGGGAGCATGTATGTGAAGTTATGTGTTCAAAATGTGATGAGTACCATGGCGCTATGTTATGTGCTCAAAATGTGATGAGTACCATAACTGTTTCAAGTGTGAGGAGGTGGGACAGACGTGTGTGTGTGGCGTATGTTGTGACAAGAGTACATGTTTTACATTGTCATGGAGTGGAATGTGTGTGTGTTTGAGATTTGATGTGGCATGAGTTTGAAGTGTCTTTCATGGCATTCTCTTTGTGTATGTGTGTACAGTTTGCCATGGTATGCCGTTTGTGTGTTTGAAGCACAAAGAGAGTGACATATGCGTAGAGCTGACCTGTCAGGGATTTTGGTTTGAATGTAGCACAGCACGCACGTGTTCAATGTGGGACATAGCATGTGTTATAAATGTGACATGACACGTGGGTGACATGCAGATGTGGCATATTTTGTTTCAGTGGGACATGTTTGACATGCTTTTGATGTGTGATATGGTACATACTTCAAATGTTACACAGCATGGCATGTGACATTATGTGTTAGAAATGTGATGTGACGTATGTTTAAGTGCGACGTGGCAGGTGTTTGGCATATGATATGGTAAAATACTTGACACTACGTGTGTACAAAGAATGTGATCTGGCACACATTTATGTGTGACAATGCATGTGTATGCTGTGAGATATGACATGGAGTGCATTTTATGTGACTTGTGACATGGCTTATGCTTGATGTGACATGTGATGTGGCATATGTTTCATATGATGTGTGACATGGCATGCATTTGATGTTGTGACATGATGTGTTGACATTACATGTGGCACATTTGATGTGACATGTGACATTACATGTTGACATCGCATGGCATGTTGTTGTGTGACATGTGACATGGCATGTGTTTGATATGATGTGTGACATGGCATGCGTTTTGATGTGACATGTGTTTGATGTGACATGTGAACATGGCATATGTTTGATGTGAGATGTGACATGGCATGTGTTTGATGTGACAGGCAACATGGCATGTATTTGAGGTCGTGTGTGACATGGCATGTGTTTCATGTGACATGTGACATGGCATGTGTTTCATGTGATATGGCATGTGTTTCATGTGACATGGCATGTGTTTCATGTGACATGGCATGTGTCTGATGTGAGATATGACTTGGCAAGTGTTTGATGTGACATGGAAAGTTTTCCATGTGGCATGTGACACTGCATGTATTTGAGGTCATGTGTGACATGGCATACGTTTGATGCAGTGTGTGACATGGCATGCATTTGATGCGACATGTGACATGGCATGCGTCTGATGTGAGATATGACTTGGCATGTGTTTGATGTGACATGGAAAGTTTTTCATGTGGCAAGTGACACTGCATGTATGTGAGGTCATGAGTTACATGGCATGTGTTTGAGGCAACATGTGACGTCGCATGTATTTGATGTGACATGTGACATGGCATGCATCTGATGTGAGATGTGACTAACCTGGGTGTTGCAGACTGACAACGGCACAGCACTGCATGAGGCAGCTACCTCCTGTAAACTGGACGTCATTAAACTGCTGCTGGACAGAGGTAAAGCCTTGCGGGACAGGCACATGCCCAACAAGACGGAAGGGAACTTTTTTGTTTCTCCCACTCATGCTAAAGTCACACATAGATGAACAGGTGTAAAGCTTCAGACACAGATCATTGAATTCAGTCCCCCCCCCCCCCCCCCCCCCCCCCCCCCCCCCCATGTACTGCTCTGTGCCTGCAAGCTCAGATCCTGCACAGATTGGTAATGCCGTTTGCATGGATATGCAGATAACACTTTAGGTTGAAAGCATGTATAGATAAGACTACTCAAAGTGTTCCACACAAAGTCTATGCCTTTTACATGTATAAAGTCAAAGCCCTTTTGTACGAAGAGAGTCTAAGCCTTTCATACAATGTTCAAGCTTTTCAGACAGTCAAAGAAGTCTAAACATGTAAATTAAATCCAAGCCTTGGACATGAAGTAGAAAGCTTACCTACGAAAAAATTCTAAGCCGTCATACAAAAAAAAAAAAAAAAAAAGGTCTACACCTTTTAACTCAAAAGTTCAAAGTTTTTGCTGGAGTGAAGTCCAAGTTCTTCATTCACTAAACCTCTGACTCTCAAAGAACGTCTAAAAACCTTTCACACAGCTACAGATAAAGTCATAAGTGTCTGAATTTTACAAAAGTAAAGCCTATGCCTTCATGCTGCAACAGATAAAATCATAAAGCTTAATGGTCTATCACAGGTAAAATCTAAGCCTTTCACACGAGGTAAGTCCAAGTTTTTCACACACAATTTAAACCTTTGCACAAAGAATGTCTCAGTTTTTGACACACAGTTTTAAGCCTTTCACACAAAGAAAGTCTGTTTTTCACACACAATTAAGCCTTTGACACAAAGAAAATCTTTTTACCACACAAAATCTTAAGCCTTTCACTAAAAAAAGGAAGTGTAAGCCTCTCATTTGGTTTCCTCCAAACCAGATAGAATCGCTGAAGTTAACTCTTAACCTCCAAGTGTCCTGAAGCGTGGGAAGATTGTGGTTCCAATATATACCCACTACTGATGTGGATGACAGGATCTCCAAGGTCTGGATCTGATCTTCTGCATGCAGCCACTAGCAGGTCTCCGCACATAGCGTGACCAAACAAGGGGAAATAATCCTACTCCACATTTCCACCCAGCAGATGGTGCAAGGGTTTGAACCCTCACTCCTCACATTCAGCAGCATGGGATCAAAGTCTGGTCTAGCTGCCCATGTCATTTCATTCCTTTCAATCTGAAAAACAAAAAAGCCATGCGCTTCACTGGAAGTGAATCTGAGAAGTATTGAAGCAGTAAATCACAGCGCCTGTTACGTTGTTGTACCACCATAGCTCAGTCGCATTTTGACTTTCTGAGTTGTGAGATGTATTTGAGTGATGGAGATAACTGTTGGCTGTTTTGTGGGGATGCCAAGGATTTTTTTTTGTACAAATCACATCCCTGTATTTGGGGGAATTCTGCGCGAGTTGTTTCCTCATTCTTGTCTGTCCTTTGATTCTGCTCTTTTTTTTTTTTTTTTTTTTAAATCTTTCTTTACTGTTTTCTGTTGAACTGCTTGCTCATCCAGTTGTGGTTTCTCCCATATCTGTGCACTGTCTTCTCTTGTTACTATGTATAACATGCCAAGTTTTTAATTTTCATCTGGTGATGAGGTTGTCGGTCTCTGTTCATGCTGTGCACAGTGGACACCAGCGGTCTGGTCGGCAGTGTCTAATTGTCCCTATAGATTTGCATGGTGTTTCTTTCTTTTCTTTTCTTTTTTTTTTTTTTTTTTTTTTTTTTTTTTTTTTTTTAAAAAAAAAAAAGCGAGTGAAAAGTGAATGTCTGATGACCTCAGCACAGTCTAATGTAATTTGCCGTAAAGATGTGAGTTGGTGTCATGTTATGAAATTAATATATGTAGACATATTTGTGTGTGTGTGTGTGTGTGTGTGTGTGTGTGTGTGTGTGTGTGTGTGTTTTCACACAAAACCTTTTCGCCTTATGCATACAACTATGACTAGGTTGTGTATGATTGACAGGGCAATAACGACTAGCCTAGAACTCATCATTGGATGATTGGCTAGTCTTGCATTGACTTTAAAGTTCTCCTCCTGGTTTTTTTAACTTGCCGAATGATCTGGCTCTCTCCTACCTCTCTGACCTCCTCCATGTCTATGTTCCGCCTTGCAACTTATGTTCATCCACTGATTCTCGTCTGTTTTGGCTTTCCTCCGCTTGCCTGAAAACTTCAGGCCAACGATATTTCTCTTTCCAGGCACCTGCTCTGTGGAATGGTCTGCCTTCCTGTCTGCATAACACAGACTCTTTAGAGACTTTTACAACCTCCCTAAAGGCACATCTTTTCCCCTCGGACTGATTAACATATCCACTTATTTACTGTTCGCATGTTTGCTGGTGTTGACGCGCGCTCGTGTGCCTGTCTGCATGTTTGAGTTTTTTCATGTGTGTGTGTGTGTGTGTGTGTGAGTGTGTGCTTTGAATTAGAATTAGTATTTTATCATGTTTTTCTGTTTTTCTGTAATATGCGCTTTGGGCTCTTGCAAGGTAAAGTGCTCAATAAGTATCCTTTTACATTACATACATTACATTTACATCACCTAACACTCATAATTGGCTGTTACTAGGGGTGGACGTGTGGGGGCAAGGCCAAGAACCTCATGACAGCTGAGGACATCCTCAAGTCCATCAACTCCAAGCTGACCCAAGAGGCTCTACAGATCATCAATGGTCAGTCTTGGTGTGTGTGTGTGTGTGTGTGCGTGTGTGTGCACATGCATGTGTGTGGTGTGTGCCCGCGCATGCATGACATTTCTCGCATGAACTTTTCTGTGGCATACTCTGTTTCCAAACAGTCTTGTCTTTACTATAACATTGTAACACTGGATCAGTATGTATTGGACACGCAGTAAATGGATGGTTAACTCTGATAGGGTCATTATAAAAGCATTATAAAAGCATTTTAAAAAAAACAAAAAAACCCACCTCGTTGGCCTAGATGAGAGCAAGTCAAGACCCTTGCTTGGTATATACTGATCACAAAGTAATGAGAAGAAAAACACAAAATAATTGATGGACAGATAATTACAACTGGTCTGTTTGGTAAGCAGTACTTGTTTGATAGATGCAGGCATCTGTGACCAGGAAGAAAAATAGACTCCCACCTGGAAATTCTGGAGTGTTTTTCTCTTTGAATTTTTCAGGTTTACCTGGGTTAACATGCCAGTTAAATCCCCCCCCCTCTCTCCTTCCCCCCTCCCCTTTCTCCACCCTCCTGTCCCCTTCCCCCTGTCTCTCGTCCCTCCCTTCCTCCCCCCCCCTCTCCCACCCTCCCCCTCCACTCCACTTCCCCTTCCTCCCCCCTCTCCCCTCTCCCACCTTCTTGTCCCCTTCCCCCACTCCCACTCTCTCCATCCTCCTCTTCCTCCTCCCCGCTCTCCCCCCTCCCCCTCCACCTCCCCTTCCTTTCCCCTCTCCCCTCCCCTTTATTCCGTTCTCTTTTAATTTTTTTTTTTTTTCTGGGACATTTTTCTTCTTTGTTTATACCAAGTTTTTCTCCCAGTAAAGATGCTTTGTCTTGAAATATTTTTTTTGAAGAGTGGGGGTGGGGGGTGGGGAGACTTTTTTGTCCTAGTTGAACTTTCCACATCATTGTCGACACCACTCCTCAAAAGCCTTCTATTTCTGGAACACTGTCCTCTTTTGTTTATATTGGGGTTTCTGTCCCTGTAAAGACAGCTTCTCTTGAAAGATTCTCCTTGTTCCTTTGACTTATTTTTGCTCTGCATTAGGTTCACGTCTAATCAAGAGCCCATCCCACCAAAGATATATCTATTCAAGATATCTGGAGGTCTCTAATTAGAACCCCCCCCCCTCCCCCCCCTGAAGCAAGTCTTCAGGAGAAAAAAAATTATGAATTCTGTCAGAGATGCTGTTTGGCCAGTGTGTGTGGGTTGTTGACAGGCCATGCCAACAGTGGTTGGTCCCCAGACTCTCAAAGTGATGATGATGTTTAGCCAGTGTGTTGTCAACCAGCTGTCAATCTGTCAATGTGATGATGATAATGATGTTTGGCCAGTGTGGGTGGTGTTGTCAGCAGCTGTCTACTTGTCAATGATGATGATGATGTTTTGGTCAGTGTGTGTGGGTAGTCAACCAGCTGTCTACTCTGTCAATATGATGATGATGATGTTTGGCCAATGTGTGGTGATTGTGCACCTGTCTATGTGAACAGTGATGATGATGATGTTGTTTGGCCAATGTGTGGTGGTTGTGTCAACCAGCTGTCATCTGAACAATGTGATGATGATGATGTTTAGGTCATGTGTGTGTGGTGTTGTCAACAGCTGTCTATGTCAACAGTCAATGTGATGATGATGTCTGGCCAGTGTGTGGGTGATTGCTGGACAGGCCATGTCAACAGGTGTGTGTGTGATGATGATGTCTGGCCAGTGTGTGGTGATTGTGGACAGGCCATGTCAACAGTGTGTTGATGATGTCTGGCCAGTGTGTGGTGGTTGTGGACAGGCCATGTGAACAGTGTGATGATGATGTCTGGCCAATGTGTGGTGATTGTGCACAGGCCATGTGAACAGTGTGATGATGATGTTTAGCCAGTGAGTGGTGGTTGTGGACAGGTCATGTCAACAGTCAGCGGACCCCAGACTCTGACGGAGAGAGGGACATCAACGGTATCCCAGGGCCTGGCCCGTTCCACCACAGGGGAGGCCACTCCACCCAGCAGAGGGCGACCCGTCCCCAAACCTCGCTCCATGTTTGGCAATGGCATAGAGACCTCACAAGTAAAGGAGTCCAACAGGTAAGGATCCTTGGGCAAAAGGGTGGGGGGGGGGGGGGGGGGGGGGGGTGAGGGGGCATTGAGAAGCAGGAACGACAGGATTGGGGAGGGGTGGGGAGGAATAGATGGGGGATGGAGGAGGGAATTGGGGGTGGACAAATCAAGAATATGTTACTTTTGTTTCACTACTTGGGGGGGGGGGGGGGGGGGGGCTTTTTTAAAAAAGATATTATGATTGCTGCCAATAGTCTTGAATTTTTCCAGAAAGCTGTCTTTCCCTTTTAATAGGGGAAAAAAGAATCGAGGTAACCTAATTTGAAGAAAGAAATAGGATGCTTGAAATTTTTAACATTCTTATTTAGTCAAAACTTTAACAAACTTATTTTGTATTTCATATAGAATGGCATTATTTTTGTTACTGTAGTTGTTGTTTCAGCCTTTAAAAAAACTGTTAACAGACTGAGAAAGGCTGTATTTGAATAAAAAGAAAAAAGGTTTTTACAGTTGTGAACAGTGCAGAGTTTTTCTAATGCTAGGAGAGAGGATGAGTGTCATGGGGGGGGGGGGGGGAGGTGAGGGTGGGGAGGGGGAGGATTAAACCAGACTGCTCAGTTTCATGGAGCATTTCAGAATGGTTCCAGAGTGAGTGTGTTGATGTTTGCCAATTGACCAGTAAAGGTCCACATTCTGCCCTGCATTTCAGACTTCGCAAAAAGTATCGCAGGTAATGACTTACCTCTTACCCCTCTCCGTATGTTTTGTTTTTTTCCCCATTCTTGATGTTGTTTGGAAGAAAAATGATGAAAATTGAACAGATCAAAGGTATGTGGGTTTTTTTTTTTCTTGCTGTCTTATTCTATGTGGCCCACTTCCACCCAGTGCCCCCCCCCATCCCCCCCCCCCGCCACCCCAGCATTATTTTCATGCTGCACATTCCAGCTGCATGTACATAGCTACATGGAGGTTTGTGCCATAGCAACCGCAGTACTAACAGTCCACAATGAGCAGTCAGTGTCGATGTGATTCCCCACCAGAGGAGACACTACTCTGTTGGCGAGTCTGTTCCATGTGAGTGGGCGGGCAGCCCTGTCCAGAGGGGGCCACTGCCTCCGTTTAAACTTGATGATACCAGTGATACTGACAAGCTCGCCGTGGGTGTGTGGATGTGGAGAGAGAGTTGACAGTGAAGTTCTCTGAGAGCAGGGCATAAAGGACCACAGACTTTCAGACTTTTTCTTTGTGTGTGTGTATCAATAATGATTGCTGAGAAGAGGATGATGGAAGATGATGTTACGGAGCTGCATTCTGGTCAGAGACCCCACGACAGGACTGAAGTCTATGTGTCCTTTAGAGGTAAATCCTGACACCAACCAGGCTCAGGAGAAACAGACACTTGCAGTGTGTCGGCCCAGAACTTTTGAGCAATGCTCTCAGAGAAGCCTTCGTGCGGTGAAAAAAAACGCAGCTGTGTGGTTTCAGGTTTTGTTTGAGCCCACACCACACTCATCTCTGGTAGAAGCTGAACTGGGCTGAAAATCACAATCACACACACACACACACACACACACACACACACACACACACACACACACACACACACACACACACACACACACACACACAAATAATGCCTCTGATGGAGAATGGAACCAACAACCCCCAGCCTGCAAGACCCCTGATGCTGACCCACCACACCATGGAAAAATAGAATTTTTTTGTTTGTTCAAATGATGTTTTCTTTGTGCTTTTGTAAATAAAGAGCAAAGAGTTAGTGATGAAAGTCTGGTGTAGCTGATTGACGGCTGTGGCTCTGTGTTCTGTAGACTCAGTCTAGATGCACAGTTGGTGTCCATCCATCTGCACTTCATTGGTGTCAGTCATGGTACAGGGAGGGAGCATAAAGTAGCATTGGGATGTAACATGACCCATCTCTGCCTGTTACAAATTTTTGTTATTCCCTGTAGCCAGTTAATGGTACAGGTACCGCAACAGGCCAGCGCTTTACCAACTGAGCTGTTCCAGCCCTCGTTGACTATAGCACCGTAGTGGCTGTTGTTGTCTTCAGTGTTTTTGTTTAGATGTGAGAGATTGGCCTTCAACATTGCCCATTACAGCATGGAATCCATGAGAATGGTACATGCCATCCAGTCTGAACATTATGCTGTGCTGCTGGTTGATGTAGTCATGCTGAAATGCTCTTTCATTTTTTTTTTTTTTGTGGGAAACTATCCACTGAATATTTAAAAAAAAAAAAAAAAAAAAAAGCTGTAGAGATGGAAGACATTTCCAGTGTAAACCAGTTTTCTGGAAAATACAACATGCCCACCACCACCTCCACCACCTCCTTTATCCTCCCATCCATTCTCCTCCTTCTTCTGCTGGTGTTTAGTTGATAGCCTGTGTGCGACATTTATCCCTCTGTTTTGTCAGCCCTTCTTCTGTTCGTCATCACTAGGCCCGTGACTGTTTTTGTTTATGTGGATTGCTTTCTTCTCTCTTTGTGCCTGTCTTTCCATCTTATTATCGTCTTTTTTTTCTGTCTCTTCTTGATAAAGAATAGTATGTGCACTCAGTGTTGCTAGTGCTTTCATTGTTTGCGTTTGCTGTGTGTGTGGGTAGGGGGAAGGAAAGAAGAGGTGGGGGTAAGGGGCACGTGGAGGTGAAGGAAAAATCGGCAAGACTTAAGGTTGTTTTTTAAAACAGGACTGAAGACAGTTGATTAACAGCATACTGTGATATCCTGTTTTATAAACAATATTCAGTTTAAAAGGCTGTGCCAGTCTTGAAAGAAAGTTACTCTGAGTTAGGTTTTCTTATGGGAGCAAGAGTTACCCTACTTGTTTATTGTTTACTGTTCCCTGCCTCATTTCATGTTCGATATGTATTGTGGAATATCATGATGATGATTATTATCATCATGATCATCATAGTCAGCACAGCATTGTGATCATTATCATCGTCAACATCATCACATCAGGGAAAATCTGAGCATCGCCATGAACATCATATCACAATTGTTAACATCATCACCTTCATTACTGCTATTATTGTAACCTTCATCATGGTCACAATCATCATATCATTATATATCAACATCATCTTTAGCAGCAGTCACCCACCACAGCAGCAACATTGACACCATTGTTGTTGATGCTGTAAGCATAATTATCACTGTTATTATTTTCAAAGGGGCTTAATGACAAAAACCTCCCTTTTCCAGCTGGTTTGATTGTCGTTTTTAAGGTTGACTTCTTTGCTCAACGCACTGAACCTGAGTAAATAAACTTGTTCACGGAATCATACATATACTGTTGCTTTGTCAATTGTGGACTCATTGGTTCTGTAGAGCAGATTTCTCAGCTCAGAAAATGAAATATTCAAACGGATTAACACATTGTGGAAAGCACCCTGTGGAGTTCCCAGCCATTGGATTTACCTCACATCCAGTGCTCAGGCCTTCTTAAAAGCATGTCAGACTGATCTGTCAAAGAAGTGTATTACCAGTAATCAACCTTTTGCTCGTACTTACGAGCCCAAACTGACGCCCTCTTCGCTCTTGGCATGGAACACACAGATGATCAGGATCCCCTCTTTTAAAACAAAAGAAAAAAGAAAAAAAGTAAGAGCAGGGAGCTTACCTTGCATCCATCCTTAGATAGGCATCAAGAGTGATCACACTTGGTTCACTTCTTTGCACCATATACTATCTACATCTGTTTTCACAACTTTTCCCTACTAAATGGGGAGGTGGGAGGGTGTCCTGTGTGTATATGTGTATGTATGTTAAATGTTGCTCCTTGGTTAGTCTAATTGTAAAACAGCATGCACTAGTCAAGTATACAAGATATGGTGCTGTATAAATTGCCCTTGTTATCAGTTTATTCTAGATATGGTGCTACTGTATAAACTGTCTTTCATTGTTTTTTTTTTTGGATATTGCAATAGAGATTGTCATTTGTCATTATTTTGCTTGTCCTTAACTATGCTGCTTACCAACAAAGTCAAGTGCCATTTGATGACCAGGGTTTGATGTGAGTGTTGCTGAAGCCTTAGGTGCAGAGTGCCATGTTTGTTTCTAACAGTCATCCCGGCTGTTCTGAGCCTCAGTCACCTCCCCCTCCCATCCCTCCTCGCATCTCCCTCCGAGCTGTGGACATGCCTCAACACGACCCTGCACCCCTGGTGGACACTGGTTAGTCGGTGCTCTGGTGTGTGTGTATGTGTGTGTGTGTGTGTGTGTGTGTGTGTGTGTGTGTGTGTATAGTGTGTGTGTGTGTGTGTGTGTGTGTGTAGTGTGTGTGTGTGTGTGTGTGTGTGTGTATGTGTGTGTGTGTGTGTGTGTGTGTGTGTGTGTGTGTGTGTGTGTGTGTGTGTGTGTGTGTGTGTGTGTGTGTGTGTGTGTGTGTGTGTGTGTGTGTGTGTGTGTGTGTGTGTGTGTGTGTGTGTGTGTGTGTGTGTGTGTGTGTGTGTGTGTGTGTGTGTTTTCAGCTCAGCTTGGTTTCAGTTCAGTGGTTATTTTAATGTCTGTTCACCATCAATGATATTAGATGATATTAAAAGGCAATAGAGATCATTGAGATCAGTACCTGGCCATGTATTCTGCATTGTTTTTGATCATTGTCTGGTCATAATTCATAATGCATTGTTTGATCAGTTGCATGCCATAAATTTGCAATGTTCGATTGATGACTGACCATATGTTTGAAAATGCTTCATTAATGAAAGGCAATGTATTCTGCAATGTTTGATCAATTCCTAGCCATGTATTTGACAATTTTTGATCAATGACAGGCCACATATGCTATCATCTTTGTTCAATACCTAACCGTATATTCTGCTATCGTTGTTCAATACCTGACCATATATCCTGCTCTCCTTGGTCAGTACCTAGCATACATTCTACCACCTTTGACCAACACCTGACCATATATTCTATTATCGTTGTTCAATACCTGTCCATATATCCTGCTCTCCTTGGTCAGTACCTAGCATACATTCTACCACCTTTGACCAACACCTGACCATGTATTCTATTATCTTTGATCATTACCTGGCCATATATTCAGCCATCTTTGACCAAAATCAAGCAATACATTGTAAATTGTAATTAATACAATTGTCAGTCAGTGCTTGCCCATGTATTCTGCTATGTTTGATTACCGCCTGATGGTATATTCTGCTACCTTTTTTAGTGCCTGGCCCTATATTCCACACTGCTCACTCAATACTTAGTCATATAGTTCTACAATGTTAGATGAATGCCTGGGTATGAACTCTACAGTGCTTGCTTGATACCTGTCTGTATATTCTCCAATGTTTGATGATCAGTACCTGGCCCTATTTGGATGAGGTGTGTTTGATTCTTGGCTGAATTTCAGGTCAGCTATCGGCATTTAGTGATCCAGGTCCCAGCAGATCCCGTGACACCAGCCCCATGTCGGGCAGTAGGGTGAGTGAGGGGTTCCTGGTGCTGTCCGCACTATCAGCCTGTGTGCAGGTGTTGTCTGTTGTGTAGGATAGTGTTCTTTGTGTGTGTGTGTGTGTGTGATGTGGTGCTTGATCATGGATGTGGATGTGTGTACCTGGGAAAGAAGAAGAGAGGGAAGGTGCACATGTGCATTGCATGTGTGTATATTTTGTGTGCGCATGGTGTATGGTGGATGTGTATGCATTTGTATGTATGTGTGCGTGTGATGTGTGCACACAGTGCATGCGTATGTGCTTGTGGTGTGGCCTTGATCATAGGTTATCTGGGAGGGAAGAAGGATGAAAGGAATATGCATGTGTGCGATGCACAAATGTGTGTGTGTGTGTGTATGTGTGCGCGCGCGCGTATGTATGTGGAAAAAGAGGTGCTGTATAAGTGTGTGCTTTTGATGTTGTAAAATGCTTTGAGATTTTTAAAATGTTTAACTACATTCCTCTTATTATTACTATTATTATTACGCAATAAATTTTCTAGATTTCAGATTTACACCTGAAATTGAGGCACTGTTTTTGTGAGAAAAAAAAATCCAAAAAGAACCCCGCAGTACCAGATGACACCAGATTTTGTAGAAATCTGTTGGTGGATGAAATTTTATTGTTAAGTCCAGCTGACAATGAGGAGCCCTAACACAGCTCTGATCTCATCAAAGTCAATTCTAAATTGATAAGAAAGTTATACTGAAAGGAGATTGATGTTTAGTTGCCATTTTTTTTTTCTTACTGAAAAAGTCTTATTTCTGCGGTTGTTCATATCCTTATTAAAATCATTCACTGTCGCAGGAACAGCCCAAGAAGCCCCCCCGAAAAACCCCCAGCATGCGTAAGACAGAAACCACTAATAGCGCTTCAGGCAGCGACCCCTCGGCACCAGCCTATGACAGGCCTCGTCGCACTCCCCGCCGTGACACCGACACGGACGATGAGAACACAGACCCTGTCCATACTGGCGAAACGACTGCAGAGGAACTGAAAGTCTCGTCCACAGACACAACAGACACAGTCAGCAGAGAGAGGACGGAGAGCGCGGGGGGGGAAACGGGGAAACGGGAAAGATGGAGAGGAGAGGGGAGGGAGAGAGGGGAGGGAGATGGTGAGAGGGAGGGGAGTCAGGGTGAAGCGAGTGGGATGGATACGGAGACGGCTCCAGCGAAGAGGGAATCCATCTACGCCAACGCCACCGTCATTGCTGCAGGTGATTGCTGTCTAGGAACAGGTGGATTAGGATTGTAGGGTAGCGTGTGAAGGATTTTGTCTTCTTACAGATGGATTAGGATTGTAGGGTAGCGTGTGAAGTATTTTGTCTTCTTACGGGTGGATTAGGATTGTAGGGTAGCGTGTGAAGGATTTTGTCTTCTTGCGGGTGGATTAGGATTGTAGGGTAGCGTGTGAAGGATTTTGTCTTCTTACGGGTGGATTAGGATTGTAGGGTAGCGTGTGAAGGATTTTGTCTTTCTTACGGGTGGATTAGGATTGTAGGGTAGCGATTGAAGGATTTTGTCTTCTTGTCAGCACTTTTAGGGCTGCCAGTTGGCCGTATCATCAGCAGCATTTGTTGATTGCTTGATTTAACATGTTATGGTTAAAAGGAAAGAAAAGATGGGAACTGTTGAAATGAATTGAGTTAAAGTGCTTTTCACCCTGTCTAGAGTCATGCATGGCCAACGTTTTTTGTTTGTTTGTTTTTTGTTTCATCAAACTAAATTTCTTGTTTTTTTTTTTTTTTTTTTTTCCCACTTTCAGAGTATTGCAATGAAAAACATAGAACTAGGTCATGTGTATACTCACAGAGTATGAAGAAAACTGTTATATTCCAGGGTTCAGTTGATGAAATACTCGCCTTTGTATGTAGAGAAGGGGGCTCAGCAAGGAACAAGTTCATCTTAACTCTTCTTCTGTTCTGTGCCATGCTGATGATAAGAGGGGTGGAGGAGGGGGGGGGGGGGGGTGGGAGGGGGGATGGGGGAAGAATGAGGATAATTCTGTGAGGACAGTTCTCTTTGCAGCAAAAATAGAAGAAAAAGCAGCAGCCTCATTCAGTAAAGGAAAGGGGTGGGGGGAACCGTGTGTTACTGAAGTAACTGACGCTGCGGGCAGACTAGTGCATTGTATTTAATCAAGCCTTACAGGACTTTTGTTAATCTAGACCAGCAATTTTTTTGAAAATACATCAATGTATACAATGTAACATACAATGGAAACACAGGGACAGTTGGCTCTTTCTTCAAAGAATGTTTCAGTAGACGTTTCTAGTTTATCTTTTCTCTACTGGGTCTTCTTGGAGCCAAGATGGAAACATCTGGAACATACTTGTCTTCATCTGTATCTGAGTTGCTTTCCTATCAACCCTTGACTGTTTGAAAAGTCTTATATCGGCACTTACTTGTTTTGTTGTTTTGCTGTACAGTTAACATGCAGTTTGAGCATGCTAGCATCCTATGTCAGTGTACAGTCTTACAGCTTAAAGGCAGAAGCAATACAGACAGCTAGGACCCGTTGAGGAACTGTTCTAAACACTGTCCCCCACATCACTTCTAAGCTAGAGGAACAATGGTTTTTAAAGTGTCTAAGAGCGCTTGCATGCATTATGTGAGGTTTTTGCCATCTGCTTTGTTGGCAGCAAGTTGTGTGAGGCAAAATGTACATAGGGACTTGGTACGTAGCACGTAGCAAAACTGAAGTGAGTACTGTATCATCTGTACTAATCAGTTCTTTCCTTGACATCCAAAACATTGTCTGCTCATGGTATTGTGTAGTTACCCTGCCGTAAACTAGAATTATTAGCTATTTTTTCCTATAGATTTCAGATTAAGATTATCCCACATCATACAATAACCCATTTTATTCACATGTTCCCGTATGTACATCAGTAAAGTAAAATATCAAATAAATGCATGAGCACAATTTTTTTTTGGATTCATTTTGTTTTGGCACAGGAATACGATGTGACTCATGAGTAGAAAGTGTTGTGGCATTTAATGAGTTAAGACTCCCCCTCCCATTCAAGACTTGATTCAGCCAGCTGCAAGCCAGTGGCAAGTGACGGTCTTCTGGCCAAATTTCTCATGTGCAGCTCCACACCAATCATAGGGAATTCTCCCTCGCTGCATGTCAAGGGACTATGATTCCTTTGAGCCTTAGCACATATAAGTGATCTTTTCCCACAACAGTTCTCTCCCACACATCTCCTCCATATCCTCCTTCTCCTCCCTCTACCTCTGCATCCTACTGTCCCTTCTTCACTTTTATTTCTCCACCCCCATTACCTTTTTTCACCTGGCCTTCTTTCCTTCCTTCTCACCGTTGTCCTGACTCTCCCCCCCCTCCCCCCCCCAGCACTACCAAAGATGTGTTCACCTTGTTTTCTCCTTGTGTGCACACAGTCTTGCTGCACAGTGGATTGTCTTTATAGGCTTTAAGATTCTCCATTCTCCATCCCAGTCATCAGACATGCATCTTCATTCTCCAACCCATCATCAGCCATTCAAAATGGTGAAGAAGAGCCACACTAAAACACATATTTTCCAACCTCTCTCTCAAGGATTCCATTACCCCTCAACCGACATGGTGAGTCTGAGGACGCCTGGACTGGGATTATGTACAGGAAAATAGATGAGTGCATCACCAAAATTGTGAGGACGGGAGTCGGTGATGCTTCTTTGTTGGAACATGCTCAATCGTGCTGTCTTTGTATCATTTGCATACATTTTTTCATGTATGTGTCACAGACTTTTTCTTTTTTCTTCTGAAAAGCTGGAACTTGTGTTTGCTCAGACTTATATGCATATCTATCTATCTGTCTGTCTATCTATCAATCTGTCTACATATATGAGAGATTTTATTTAGTAGCTTGCACCCAGAGAGGGTAACTCTTCCATACTGTCCTCACCATAAGAGACGAGAGTTGCTCCTCACCTAATTAATTAATTAATTAAAGATCTTGGATCTGGATCCTGCAGTTATCTTTTATTTATCTTTTTTTTTTTTTTGAATTTTGATTTCATTTTCTCTCTAGATTCTAAGGATATTCTGAGTTGGTGATGAAGAGGTTCTGTGGAACAGTCCAGTGACGGCCATGACCCTTGTTTGCAGAAGAGGGCATCAGGACCTGCAAGTCCCCAGCCCTTTCTCTGGAAGAGGACAAACCAAGGAGAGCAGCGAGGCAGTCAAGCAGGACAGAGAGGCTGCAGAGGTGTCACAGCACTACTACACACAGCCCCCAACCCCTGATTACCCCCCTCCCTCCCCCAGCACAGCACTTCAGGGCATACAGCAGAGGATTCATCCTCAGGTGAAGGGCTGACGTCTTTTGGTCTCTTTGTGCCCTGCAGGTGCCTGATATATGCATGCTTGCACAGAGTGATGACCTTGTGGCTATACCTGTCATATTGCAAATTTTGAGAAATTAATCTGTGCTGATAAACTGCAACAACAACAACCAAAAAGAGGTCAAAATATGTCATCTTTGTCTTGTAGTCTGTTTATTTCTTTTGTTCAGTAACATAGTAATTTTTTTTTAAGTTTGTGTAAAAAGAGACTTGTGTGTGTTCTTTGAACTAGAAAATATTTAAAAATTGGAAATGCGAGTGCTTTCTCCAAATCCTTAATATCTTCCCAAGGTTGAGGTCAGGAGGCACAGTTGAAGGTGTTACCACAGAGTGGGCATTGCATGCTATCTCTACGACAGGGTTAAGGCCAGGAGGTGCTTGAAGCTGCTGCCAGAGAGTGGGTGTGGCCTCAGTATCTCCACAAACGTGACGTCAGTAGACGCACTTGAAGGCATTAGCAGAGACTGGCTGTTGCCACAGTATGTGTACAAGGTCGAGATCGGGAGACACAGTTGACGGTGTTACCAGAGGGTAGATGTGACTTCATTTTACCTTCAAGGTGTAGGTCAGGAAGTGCAGCAGATGATGTGACCACAGTCAGAGTGGACTCAGAATCTGTACAAGATTTAGGTCAGGAGAGTTAGTTGACATTGTTGGCAGAGAATGGTGGTGGCCACACAATCTGTCCAAGTTTGATGTCAGAAACTTCCATGTCAGTTCATTGATATACTCTTCATCTCCTCTGTCACTACACTAAAAAATCGTACTGTGTGAGTTACTGATCTCAACATTAGAAATGGATCATGTCATAATCTTCTCTGCCTCTGAAACCATCGCTTGCTGGAACATGAACTGTCCTGTGCTCATAGTATTTCAAGAACTGTATGCCAGGCTTAAAAGTAGTGGGTACAAGATGTTTTTGCTTGAATCAGTGGTTATGTTGGTGTTCATGACAGTGAGGTTCCCCGACCAATTTGGTAAAAATACCAAGAATATTAAACTATGAGGTTCCCTGACCTACTTGGTAAAAATACCAAGAATATTAAACTATGAGGTTCCCTGACCAACTTGGTAAAAATACCAAGAATATTAAACTATGAGGTTCCCTGACCAACTTGGTAAAAGTACCAAGAATATTAAACTATGAGGCTCCCTGACCAACTTGGTAAAAGTACCAAGAATATTAAACTATGAGGTTCCCTGACAATTTGGTAAAAGTACCAAGAATATTAAACTATGAGGTTCCCTGACCAATTTGTAAAAAGTACCAAGAATATTAAACTATGAGGTTCCCTGACCAACTTGGTAAAAGTACTAAGAATATTAAACTATGAGGTTCCCTGACCAATTTGGTAAAAGTACTAAGAATATTAAACTGTCAGAAATGTCCAGACTGTTCTCTGATCACTAAACTGATGTCCCAGAAGGTAGTGACCTCTGGCAAAAGGAATTGGACTCACAAATTGAGAACAAACTTTTTCCAGTCTGTACAAAATTGGAGTTCTTCCAAACAAAGACATTGGATTGTTCATACTGATCACACTTGCCTTATAGGTTCTTAAACTGTGTAAAGGGTGGAGAGGCTCTATAGTGTCTGTTGAGATGTCATTTGCTGGAATGAAATGACAGTCTACATTCATGGTTTGTAGTGTGCTTAGCTAGTTGGCACAAAAGATCCTGTTAAATGGCAGGATTGAAAGGACAGTCGACACAAACATTTTGCGGCAGATTCTAAGAAAATCTTGCTTTGCAATGTTTTATTTGTTGTAGTTTTTTAGAATTTCTTTCAGATTTTTGAAAAGAAATGTTACAGTTGATTGAACAAAGATATGGATCATTACCTTTCTATTTGTTGTTTGATTTTTGTCCTGTTGTCTTCCATGCTCCCAGTGGCATTGCCCCTGCTCTGGTTACTCTCAGTTCCTGTGCACAGCCACACCCAGGCTTGTTCTACCACACCCACTCTACTGGCAATCCACAGGGAGCGGTCAGTATCACACATCATCATGTGGCAGCCCACCAGAGGAGACCAGGCACTGCTGTTGGGGGTCATTTCAGTGGTGTTCAGTGGTGTCTTTCTAACCCAGCATTTACTGAGTCAGCATCTGACAACAACTGCTTTGTCGCAGACCACTGTGTGAGTGTTCCCATAGGGAAGACAGTGCTGTGCCTGTCCCGCGACAGTTGCCATGAACTTGCCAGTACTGGCAACCTTGTTATGAATTGGCAAAGGCACAGGCATAGAGCGGAAATGGAAATTGAGGTCACCATGAAAACAGGGCATGAAGGGCCACAGGATTTGAGACGTGTTTAAGCTGATTGATGCGGATGAGGATGCTGGATATAGTGCCATAGAGTTACTATTGTCCTAACCGATGCTATGTGTAACGTGTCATCCATGCCAACACAGCCAAACTGGACTTCTCTTCTGAAAGTTGGTGATGGGATTTCACATGTGTGCAAGATGTTGTGCATGCGTTCACACACGGAACCTTGGTTTATAGTCTCATTCAAAGGACTGTATGGGAAATGGAGTCAGAACCAATGTTAACTCTGAGGGCAAAATCCCCCTGTACCGAAACGGCCTGGCAGAGATTCAAACCCGCAACCCCAAAGAAGTAGTGCGCAACCCTCTCACAAAGGCATCTGTGAAGTGAATGACAGATGACTCTTTGGTTCTGGTTTTTGAAGGTGAGTCTAGAGGCAAACTGAGCTCTTGGTAGGAGCCAGTTGGGGCTGAAAAATCCCACAAAACAATGCATCGTGTTGGGAATCAAACCCACAGCCTCTGCCTGGAATCTGAAAGCTAGCCACTGCACCATGGCTGCTGGTAGAATGGTGAAAATATTTGTTGCCAAATCTGTCTTTGAGTTCTAGCATCTTATTCAGGAGATTTTTCTTTGTAGATAAGTAAAGCGTAATAACACCAGAGCATTGGCTCTCCAGATATCTCTGTCATGGGCATTTCTGTCCTGATGATGTACAGTCTCTTCTGGGGGTCCACTTCACACTTACCTCGATGGATCTTTAGCAAGATAGTCAGCCATGTGGGTTCTTGTAATTCCATTCCACCTCTCCGCATTCTAAATCTCAGTGCAGACCCATTTCTTACTAGGGCTAAGGTGTCTGGGTTCCTTTGTAGTCGTGTCTGTGGATACTGTTCTTTTGAATGGGGTGGAGCAGCTAACCCTTGTGTCCAACATGCTCTCCTTTCTCATCAGGGGTTGTGACAAGAATGGCAGGATTGTAGCTTGCACAAAGTCCTGATTTCATCATGCATTCAGCCCTGATGTGGCCGTGGTAGTTTGGCTGGGCTGTGAACAATGTGACTTAGTGAAGGATGCCAGTTTGGGCTGGTTTCAGTCACTGGGGTGTTGTTTGGCATGTATTTGTGTAAACTGTGTTTGTAAACAGGATAACACAGCTGTTGTCTGTTGTGCTGTTGCCTGAACAACGTCGGTGCATTTGCATGTCGTGTTTGAGTTGTTCTCACAAGACAACAACACGGCCGTGTTGTATGTTGTGTAATCACGAGGACATCACTGTGTTGTGCGTTTTTCTGACAGGACAATGTCACTTTGTTGTTGTTGTCGTATCCTGGCTAAAAGACTCCAGGGACCATTCGAACAGCCAATGTACTTGAACACTATGGTACAAATGCATCAGCTGGGGATGAGAATGTATGTGTGACCGTTTTTGATTACCCCCCGCCACAAGGGCAGCCACCACACTCCGACTTCGGGGGAATTGGGAGACTGATAATGTTATGCTAGGAGCTTGTCACAACTGAAGACAATCCCTGCATAACTATGCAGAGCATAACAACATTTTGATGTAGCCTTGGTGTTCTAGCCTATGTCAGTTGGTCTGACACAGCCTTAAAGCAAGGCGGAATGTCACTTTGTTGTATGTTTTGTTGTCAACAGGACAACATCCCCTCAACTTTTGTCACCAGCACAGCATTTCCCATATATAGCTGTTGGCATCAGTTTGTGTCGTTTTGCAGGAGAGACGAAGGTCCAAGGACATGGAGATGACCACGGAGAGGTCAGGAGAGGAAGGCACACCATCCTCAGGGCCTTCACAATGGGTGGCTGAGGACAGGGAGGTGGAGGGTGAGGGCGTGACTGCCAGGGCGGAGACCGAAGGAGCAGTGGCCGCATACTCTGGGGACAGTCCTGTGCGACTGGCTGGTCATGGTCAACATGGTGCTGTACAAAGAGGGCCAGGTGTGTGCATGTGTATATGTGTGTGTGTGTGTGTGTGTGTGTGTGTGTGTGTGTGTGTGTGTGTGTGTGTGTGTGTAGTTAGTTCTTCCATTTTCACGCCTTTCACTGAATGTGATATTAGACAAACTGGTATGGTAGTACTTATGAATCTCTGTGTGTGTGCATGTGTGCATGCGCATGTGTGCGCGTGTGCATGTGTATGTGCGTGTGCGTGTGCGTGTGTGTGTGTGTGTGTGCGCGCATGCATGTTTATACATTCAAACGTTCAAATGTGCGTGTGGGTAGATTTGTATGCATAGGGCCTTTAAAATGCAAACTTTTTATGGCAAAGACAAGAAAAATGCAAAACTGGGGGGAAAAATCATAAATGAACTCTCTGGGCATAACATAAGAACTTGAACAAATTCCAACAAAAGTTAGAAATATTTTGGAAAATTCAGGATGAACCTTTCTGTGGATAATTCGAGAGTGAAGAATGAAAATAAAGGCACTCATAAAGCAAGTGTGGGGTGGTAAAACTTCCAACTGCTTCACAAAGCCTTTCACATTTTTATGAAATTTTGTTAGGAGAGCATTAAGCTTAACTCAGTAAAACAAGATTTCTAATTTTTGATTGTTGTGTATACAGTCACTCCCCTCAGAAATCAGTTTACAGACCTGAAAACCAGAGAACCAACTGTGATTTTAAACAACACTTCAATGAAGAATTCGGCGCATGAAGTTCAGAGATGAATGATTCTTTAAAAAGTGTATTGCATTTCTCAAAAGACAGTATTTTTAAGAGGCCATAACATTCATATAGACGCAAGGGAATGTGAGGAATTGTTGAGTCATCAGACTTTTCAACTCCCCTAAGAGCAGTCCTGTCAACCTGTTCATTCCCAGCAATCCCACAGTGTGACGACATCCAGCAAAAATCAACTGTTGCACCTTATGATCAGAACATGTATAAGAATGTGTGTGTGTGTGTTTAAGCGGGCATGCGTGTGTGTGCGTGCGTGCGTGCGTGTGTGTGTGTGTGTGTGTGTGTGTGTGTGTGTGTGTGTGTGTGTGTGTGTGTGTGCTTATGTGTGCATGTAAACATAATGCGCATGTGGATATGTTGATTGTGGCCATTAAGTGGATGAAGGTGAAGGTATACCTCATACATATGTCAGTGTTTTTAGCAGTGTTTGTAGAGGAGCATTCATATGACAACAGCATATCAAAACAGCTATGCTCATTGGCTTGCAGTTAGGTTCATGTGATCTTTGTCAACCAACTTAGATCAGACTACTGCTTTCCACACATGAAAACTCATCAAATTTGTATGCAGAATATGATGGGGATTGGGGGTGGGGAGGGGGCAGTTGTGTGTGTATGTGTGTGTATGCGTGTGCATGCGCTTGTACGCATGCATTTGTGTTTGTATGTATTGTGATATATGGTATATATGTATGTGTGCGTGCATGGGTGTGCAAGTGTGTGACAGAGCATACAAGTATTGGTAGGGCTTTGGTAAGATCTGGCACAAGAAATAGACATTTTAAGTAGCGTCTTGATGATGATGATGATGATGATGATGATGATGATGTGTTCAGTTCCAGTGGCCAAAGAACGACGCAGGACTAGCAGCGGCGGCAGCACCAGGGACAGCAGTCGCAGCGGCAGTAGAAGCAGCAGCAGTAGCAGTATGGTGACCAGCTGGGAGGTGGGGACGAGCAGCACGGTGGAGGTGGAGGGGGAGGTGGTGGAGATGAGGCGGTCGGTCAGTGACTGGGACTCCAACGTCTTTGCTGGTCAGTGGTTCTCTGGGTGTGTGTGTGGAGTGTGTGCATATGGTGTGACGTGTGTGTGTGTGTGTGTGTGTGTGTGATGTGGTGAAGTGCGTAATGTGATATGGTGTGGTGCAGGTTTTGTTTGTGTGTGTTGAGTTGTTAATCTGTGTTTGTGTGTCTGTGTATGAGTGTGGTGTAGTGTGGAGTAGTGTTTGTGTGTGTGTGTGGTGTTGTAATTTTCTCTGTGTGTGTGTGTGCATGTGTGTGCTTGTTTGTGTGTGTGTGCATGTGGAGTTTGTGTGTGTGGTGTGGGTGCATGTGTGTGTGCATGTGTGTGCTGTGTGTGTGTACATGAGTTTGTGCATGTGGGTGCATGCATGTGTGTATGTGTGTGTACATATGTGCATGTGTGAATGTGTATGTGCGTGTGTATGTGTGTGTATGTATGCGTGTGTGTGCATGCCTGTGTGTGTGTATGTGTGTATGTGTGCGTGCGTGTGTGTGTGTGTGTGCATGTGTGTGTGTCTGTTTGTTTTATGTCTTTCTTTGTGTTTTTGTATTTAGTTTTACGTTAACCATTGAGAGTGACATTAGATAAATGCACTGAGCACCCTGTGTGTGTGTTTGTGTGCATGTGTTTGTGTATGTGTGTGTGTGTGTGTGTGTGTGCGTGCCTGTGTGTGTGTGTGTGTGTGTGTGTGTGTGTGTGTGTGTGTGTGTGTGTGAGAGAGAGAGAGAGAGAGAGAGAGAGAGAGAGTTACTATTGTCTTAACCTTCGTAGGTGTAAAAAAAAATGAAACACAAAGAGAAAAAGTTTTCTCACAAAGAACTGGAACGCTCTTTCTGTCTGCCTGCCTGCCTGTCTCTCTGTATCTCTCTATGTCTGTCTGTCTCTGTCTGCCTGCCTGTCTCTCCCTCCCCCCCCTCTCTCTCTCTCTCTCTCTCACCCCCCAGATTTCTGTGTAGCTAAAACTTCTCTTCAGACAGTGGCTGGTGTAGAGAAGTAGAAGCCGTGGAACATAGCATAGCATCTTGGCCTGTCAGGTGAAGATCAAAAGGCTGTGTTGTTATCAGTAGAGTAAGCACAGCACACACAGTATGATAGGACTTCAACAGAAAATTAATGATCTGAACACCTCAGCGTACTGGGAACAGGGGGTGGAGATGCTGTGGTGGGGGTTTCAGTGGTGTGTGTGTGTGTGTGTGTGTGTGTGTGTGGTGGTTGTTGTTGTTGTTGTTGTTGTTTAGTCTGTTTTAATGTCTGTTCTCTAAGCGTGGTATTAGATGGTGGAAAAAGGATGGGGGAGAAGGGAAGGGATGAAAGAGTGGGAAGGAGATGATTGCATGTAAAAGTTTGATATGAACGTACATGCGTTTATCGGTGCCTGCATGAGTGTGTACAAGTGTTTGAAATATAATTATTGCTTAGGGAAAATGGATAAAAATGTTGGATAATTATCAGACAATGAGTAAAGCTACAAACATTTGAAAATCATTGAGAGTCTACCCAATATGAAATAACAATAATGCATTAATCTTTAAACATTGAATTAACAAATAACACACTAAGAAAGCAACAGCCAATACATGCATTTGCATGTCAATATAAAAAAGAGAAAAGGAAAAAAAAATATATGTGTATGTGTGTGTGTGTGTGTGTGAGAGAGAGAGAGAGAGAGAGAGAGAGAGAGGTGTTGTGTGTGTGTGTGTGTGTGTGTGTGTGTTTCTTAAAAGTGACAGTACTGTCACAAATATGGGGGTTTGGGATGATGGAAACTGAATCAATCACAGGAAGATACCAACTGGACAAGGAATCAAACACTCCGAAAAAAAGAAGTGAATAACTTCAACATGTTTTCAAGAGAGATGGAAGACTCGGATAAAAACCGTCATCCTACTCTTGAGATACTAATTCTTTGGAGCAATGGATGAGTAAACGATGAATCTTTATTTCTCTTCCACACATGCGCTGGACATTTTTGCTGTATTTTGTGCGGAGAGCATTAAAACGAAACCTGTATATCAGGCTGGAAACTGACCTGGAATAAGATCCGGACAAGAAAAATAAAAGAGATTTTTATATTTTTTTTTGTTCTTAGCATTTATGCAGTGCTGACTGTAGTGGCACTTTAGCTTTTTAAGTTTCTCATCAAACATTTCCTGTGACACATTTACTAAACATCTTTAACCTTCTTGTAAATCTAACCATATCTTAACTGGAACTGAACCATCTTGATTGTTTGCTTCTTTTCTTGCAGCTTGATCAGCCCATTCATTTGAACCAATTCCACAATGGGAAGGCACCCAACAAAAAGTTATGCTGGTGCCTTTGAATGATAAAAGATGAACAGTTTAATTTCAATTATTAATTCTGATCGCATTTTCTGGTTTAGAGATTTAAGTGCCTGTAAGACCAGTTTAGAGTCAACACATAAAAAAGTCAATTCAGGATATAACCCTGAAATACTTCCTGTATTTTCTATCCATGGTTCAGTCACTCAAACAACTAGATCTAAGTTTGTGGGTGTTTATCTTATGTCAAAATTTTCCTGGACCAGCCATTTTGAGCATTTACTAACTAAAGCACAAAAGAGCTTAACTTATTATAAATCATTAGCAAACAAAAGTGGGGACAGGACACAAAATATTAATATTATTATCAGCATCACTTGTGCGTTCCAAATTGACGTATGCTCAGGAGGTATTTTTTCAGTGCTCCACAACATTTATTAAACTAAAGTACAAAGTGTTGACTGCAAAGCCTATAAACTTTCCCTAGGAGTTCCATTTCATGCATCAAACTTAAGAACCTGTAAAGAAGCAGGTGTTTTAAACCTCTTGACGAGCTAAGATATCTATCTGCTGCCAGATATGTTTTACGAAGTTCCTCGTTCGAAAATTTCATAGAGGCTGAAAGTTTGTATGAGGTCCGATCTTCATTTTGCAAAAAGAGCTAAATCCATCCAATCATTAAAATCCATAAACACATTTACCTCAGATCTTTTAAAAAAAATCAAATCAAATTTAAACAGAAAGGAAATAGCAACCAAACCTTCCTACTCACCTTTATCTACATAGAGAGCTGAACAGTCTGAGGCTTGACATAGATCACACAAACTTATCCAAAAATGATTCACCTAATATCCTTAGAACTTGTGTCTGCTCCCATATTGATAACAAGTATTCTGAACATTTAAAGATTAGAACTGACGGGTCAGTACTTGGGAACAGAGAAGTAGAAGCTGCCTTCATTATACCAGCTTTAAAGTAGTAGAGAAACGATTTCACATATGTGAAATTTTTTAAAATTTTTATTGCTGAATTAGTCGCAATATTGAAGGCCCTGAATTACATTTTTGATTTTCAAAAAATATATGTCAAATTTATTATATGTGTGTGTGTGTGTGTGTGTGTGTGCGTGCACTGGTACACCTGTGTGTGTGTATGTTTGTTTTGTGTGTTTTGTGTGTGTGTGCGTGCCGTACTAGCGTGTGTGTGTGTGTGTGTGTGTGTGTGTGTGTATAATCATAATATTGGATGTTCATGGCGCTTAGTTTATAAAAATCCTTTAGAGTTTACATAGTTCTTAGTTCACACACACACACACACACACACACACACACACACACACACACACACACACACACACACACACATACACACACACACACACACAAACACACACACACAAGCGCGCATATGTGCACACATACAGGGATGCCTGTACCTGCGTCTGCACATGCTCACATGCATGCGGGCACACAAAGTGTGGGTGCATGCACACGCACACACACTCACACAGACACACATCACACAAACATAAGACAAAAAAAGAACAAGGCTTCAAGTCGGTGAAAAAAGAGTTGCCTTGAAAGATGATTTTAAGGTAAAGAGAGAATTAGAAATGTAAAGAGAAAAAGGAAGTTTGTTCCATGCGGAAGGCTTTTGAAAAGAGAAAGAACGCTGACCAAGAGGTGCATGTGTGTGTAAGAGTGTGTATGCGTGCGCGTGAGAGAGAGAGAGAGAGAGAGAGGGAGAGAGAGAGAGAGAGAGTATGTGTATGTGTGTGTGTGTGTGTTGATGTGCGTGTGTGTGTGTGTGTGTGTGTGTGTGTGTGTGTGTGTGTGTATGCACATATGTGTGTGTGTGTGTGAGAGAGAGAGAGAGAGAGAGAGAGAGAGAGAGAGAGAGAGAGAGAGAGAGAGTGTATGTGTTTGTGTGTGCATGCAAACGTCTATGGGATCCAACTACCACAGTGTTGATAAAGACTGCAGAACATTCCTCATGCACTGGGTGTGTGCATACGCACAGCTAGACAGGAGTGCCCGTGAGGCAGCCCCGTAGACCCAGGCTTTGAAATCAGTCTTCGACACCTTCCTCTTCCCTCTTCGTCTTTCACGTGATTGATCATACATCCGCCAGGCACCACACACAGTTTCAGCTTCTGCCCTATGTGTGTGTGTGTGTGTGTGTGTGTGTGTGTGTGTGTGTGTGTGTGTGTGTGTGTGTGTGAACATGTGTGTGTGTGTGTGTGTGTGTGTGTGTACATGTGTGTGTGTGTGTGTGTGTGTGTGTGTGTGTGTGTGTGTGTGTGTGTGCGTGCGTGCGTGCGTGTGTGTGTGTGTGTGTGTGTGTGTGTGTGTGTGTGCGTACATGTGTGAGTGAATGTGTGTGTGTGTGTGTGTGTGTGTGTGTGTGTGTGTGTACATGTGTGAGTGAATGTATGTGTGTGTGTGTGTGTGTGTGTGTGTGTGTGTGTGTGTGAAGGAGGCGTGTGTGTGTGTCTGTCATCTGTTATGTTATAATGGCGGTTAGAGCTTCTCGAGAGGGACGGGACAGCCGTCACCACATTTCTGCAATGCATTACATATTTTCCCCTTGTACATCTTGACCATGGAGATGAGAACTGATCGCCACCTTTACCAACAGCTGCTGTCAAGATTCGAACTCGGGGCCCCATACCTGTGTTGTAAATACTTGGCAACGGCACTCGCCAACTCTCCAGTCTGAAGTGTTAGAGCCAAGAGTGCTCAGGACTGACTGTCAGGTCACACCCTGTCAGTCCAGTCAAAACAACAGCCACAGGCTGGTTCATAGGGGACGATTTGCTTCCAAAGCTCGTAACAACCATTTTTATGTTCATTATCGTTATTATTACTGTTATTGTTATCATTATCATTATGATCATCATTAGTAATTCCCTTTGTCCCCTTCCCAACGCCGTCGTGTTCATTATCATTATGATCGTCATTATTAATTCCCTTAGTCCCCTTCCCAACGCCGTCGTGTTCATTATCATGATGATCATCATTATTAATTCCCTTTGTCCTCTTCCCAACGCCGTCGTGTTCAGTATCATGATGATCATCATTATTAATTCCCTTCGTCCCCTTCCCAACGCCGTCGTGTTCATTATCATTATGATCATCATTATCAATTCCCTTTGTCCCCTTCCCAACGCCGTCGTGTTCATTATCATTATGATCATCATTATTAATTCCCTTTGTCCCCTTCCCAACGCCGTCGTGTTCATTCCCACGCCCGTCTTGTGCCGAGTATGAGAAGATACGTGACTTCTTCTTCGTTTTCCTTGTCCTGAAAGTTTTTTTGTCTTGTCTGAACAAGACTTAAAAGAGGTCAAAACGCGTCATGTTTTGTCTTGTGGTCTGTTTGTCCCTGTAGTTTGGCGGGCGCACTAAGAATTTTTTAAAAAATTCATAGCAACCATTCGATCAGCGAAAACAGTTGTAGTCTTCTGTGATGATAGTTGTTTTGGTGTGAAATCGGTCATGATTTTATTGGACGATTGGATTCTTTCACGGTTACTCTGTTTCTGGCTGTTTGGCTGGATATGGCAAGGCAAACGTTATGGACGTTAAAACGACAGTTGTGAGTCACGGAAAGACGTAATGATGACTTCACGAAAACGGGTATTTGTGATATACGTTGAAGCACGCTGGTATTGTTGACATCATAGATTGGGATTGTAGGCTTTCAGAGGAGCACCTGATGAAGACGCAGAATGGCCCAAACCACGAATAGCTGGGTTTCACTGCTGACAACCTGCAGGCTACTAGGGTCGGGAGCAGCGTGTGTGTGTGTGTGTGTGTGGAAGGGGATGGGGGTGTGGAGGGAATGAGGGTTTAGCGCTGACAATGTCAACACGGATGAAAAGCTTTTGTTTGTTTGTTTTTTGTTGTTGTTGTGGAATGTTTTTTGACGACAGAGTCAAGATAGGCGAAAGCCTGTTTTGACGTCAGAGTCAAGGTAGGCGAACGAACAACTTTTGACGTCAGAACTAAGGTTGGCGAAAGACTGTGTTTTGACATCAGAGTCAAGTTAGGTGAAAGACTGTGTTTTGACGTCAGTCAAGTTAGGTGAAAGACTGTGTTTTGACGTCAGAGTCATGGTAGGCGAAAGAGTTGTTTTGACGTCAGAGTCAAATGAAAACGGGTAGTTAACATTGAAAACAGTAAAGAGCCTGTTTTCGTTGTGGCTTATCACTAGTTTTACAGTAATGACAGTATTTTCACCACGAACACAATGTTTACATTGTGGTAATCGAACAGAGTAATGAAGTAATTGCGACTGGTTCACGCATGCAAACTCCTTCAGGTTTTTCTTAAAGAGGTGAAGGCAACTTCCCATCCTGGGTGAAATTGTCTGTCTGTTGCTCCGCAGGGGTTTCAACCTGCCGTCATCTCATAGACTTTCAGTACTTCACCCTTTCTGTCCGCCCTCCCACAACCGCCCCCGCCCCCCCCCCCCTTCCCCCCCCCCTACCTCCGCCCCCCCCCCCCTTTCCTCTCTCCTGCTTAATTCTTTCTGTCTGTGTTGGAACAGCAGAGGCGGTGTCGAACAGTGTTAGTAGACGGCGTGAACTGTAACCGTAACCGCCCTTCGTAGTAGTGGTACCTGCTCGAGTTGTCGAGGTCTGACGGCTGCCGTTTCGCTGGCGCCACGACGTTTTGCACGTGCTTTGGCTTGTCTGTGGACCTGTGTGTGTATTATGTGTGTGTGTGTGTGTGTGTGTGTGTGTGAGAAAGCGGAGGGGGAAAGGGAAACCAGCCGGCGAGCATTTACATCTTCGACGGAGCGCCCGCCGGTAGGCTGACTGGGGTGCTGGTGATGGGATGAATGGCTGCTGGGTTGCCGTGGCGTGTGTGACACGAGGAGAGGTAGTGTGCGTGTGGTGGGAGAACTCCTGTGGCGGTGGACTGGGAGGAGGTAGGATGATGTGGAGGTAGTCCCGAGGAGTGGGTTTGGGTGGAGAGTGAGACGAGAGAGAGAGAGACTGCATGGTGGGTTTTTCTCTCTGTGGTGCCCTGGGTGTCTGTGGACTGGAAGTCGCGGAGTCTGCTCAATTACCGGGGTGAGTGATGGACTTCCACTGTCTTACGTCTGTGGTAGTTTACATGAGTTTGTAGACGGTCTGTGTTCGTGTGTGCGTATGCGCGCGCGCGCGCGTGTGTGTATTTGCTAGAGCCTGCATAATACATTTGATGTGTGTGTATGCGTGTGTGTGTGTGCGTGTGTGTGTGTGTGTGCTTACTATGATTGATACGATTTATGTGCGTGCCTGGGTGTGCGTGCGCGTGCGTGTGCATTTGTGTGTGTGTGTGTGTGTGTTGTGTGTGTGTATGTATGTGTGTGTGTGCGCGCGGGTGCGTGCGCGCGCGCGCGCGCGTGCGTGTGTGTGTGTGTGTGTGTGTGTGTGTGTTGTGTGTGAGTCCACAGTGTGTGTGTGTGTGTGTGTGTGTGTGTGTGTGTGTGTGTGTGTGTGGACGGTGTTATTAGTCTTGTGTTCTCTCCGTTGTGTAAGTGTGTATGGTTGTGCACACGATGCTGGCATGCATAGGTCTATGTATTTGTGTGCTAATGGTATGAGGGAGATGGAGATGGGGTGTGGTCGATAAAGAGGAAAACGGGCAGTCTGCGCCTACTCAGAGATAGAGGGGCAAACAGACGTACAGAGTATTGGTGAAACAGAACTCATTACTTGAACATACCTGAAATATAGAATTCAAAGTAAAAAATAAAGATAACTTTTCAAGACGTGGTATGCGTTTTCATATGTTTCTGTTTTTTTAAGCAGATAGTATTGCAGTGAGAGAAAGAGGGAGAGGCCCCGAAGACGGAGGGGGGGGGGGGGGGGGGTGAGAGAGAGAGAGGCGGGAGGACGAGAGAGAGAGAGAGAGAGAGAGAGAGAGAGAGAGAGAGAGAGAGAGAGAGAGAGAGAAGCGAGCGTGCATGCTAACAAATGAGCAGATGTCATCATTCATTAGAGCTGTAGCTTGTCCTCTTCTTCGTTACAAACCAAGCAAAGGGATCCGTCTCACCGACCCTGGCGCCGACTTAAGGACTAGTCCACTGGTGTTTATGTTTCTACCCAACGAACCCGCAGTGCATGCAGTCTGGGGGACATGACATCATAGACATGGGGGGGGGGGTGGGGGGGGGGGGGGGGGGGGGGGGGGGGGGGGGGGGGGGGGGGGGGGGGGGGGGGGGGGGGGGGGGGGGGGGGGGGGGCACACTTGCGCTGATGTCGTGTGGATCGAGGCAGCGACAGATGTAGCTGTGTCTCAGCGTATAGAGAGTCCTGACAGCTGGGCACCAACAGTGGAGCGGAATGTGTTGATGACGCTGTTTCTGTTTCTGTTGCTGAGGCGGTGAAAAAGCCCCACGGCTCTGCTTGCCAGTTAGAGAGAACGTTACTATTATTGGTGCAGGGGTGAAAGGGGGGATAATTGATGAACAGAAATAGGAGAGATTTTCCTTTTTGGTCTCCAGCCCTTTAAACACACAGCGTTTATTTCTGTTCTTTTTTTTTTCTTTCTTTTTCTTTTGTCTCGGAGTTGAAATGGATTGTAAGCGCAAAGAAGTGTCAGAATCTGGATTATTGAATGTTTGTCTTTGTGTTTTTAATTGTTTAGTTTTCTGGTCTTTTTTTTTTTTTTTAACTCTTGGTCCGAATCGGGCAGTGTGATTCTCCTGAATTTTATAAACTTCCGCGCAGCTGGTAAGGGAATGCCTTCAAACTTCACCACCTGTTGCCGTTTTACTGCAGACGTGAGGCAGAAAATGGAGACCAGCAGGTGAGGTTGTTCCTCGATGTTACGTGGAGACGTCAGAGGGCCGCCGACTTCAGAGACTTGAACTCCAGTGAAGGTGTTACCGCCGCCTTTCACAGCCGCAGGGTCTGGTGGTTGCCTAGCCCCTCCCACCGATGGGAGCCCAACAAGCACCCCGGAAACATCGATCCGGGAGTAAATAGAGAGAGAGAGAGAGAGAGAGAGAGAGAGAGAGAGAGGCTGAACCCACTTCACTGTTTATTATCCCAGGGTTGCTGAAGTGCATGTCAGTTTCCATCTCGACCCTTCTTCCTACTCTCTCCTACCTTCCGTATCATCTCTCATGTTTAGATTGGATGGGGGGTGGGGGGGGGGGGGGGGGGGGGGGGGGGGGGGGGGAGGGGAAAGGGGGGGGGGGGGGGGGGGGGGGGGGGGGGGGGGGGAAAGGGGGGGGGGGGGGGGGGGGGGGGGGGGGGGGGGGGGGTTTTTGGGGGCGGAGGGGGAGGTGGGAGGGGGTGGGATGGGCAGGAGAAAATCTGTCGAGAGTTGATCTCGAGTAGTTGAAGAGACAGCAGCTGTCATTATCGGCCGGCTGGAACGGACAGGGGCGGGGTGGGGGGGTGGGGGGGGGGGGGGGGGGGGGGTTGTTTTTTGTCTTGTCGCTGCTGCTGGTGGTTTTTTTCTTTGTGATGGAAGGGTGAGGAGAGGTTGGTAGTCTGGGCTTGGGGGGTGATGGGGTTGGGGGGGGGGGGGGGGGGGTGATGGGGGGGGGGTTGGGGGGGGGGGGGATGGGGGGTGGGGGGTGGGGGTAGTTAACGGGGGTAGTTAACGGTGTCAGAGCACTCGCCAGACGTGAGTGCAGTGTTGCTGAGTTGGCTGTCTGTCACATCCGCCCTTCAGGCTTTTGAAGAGCTCAGGACTGTCGTCTCTTCCAGTGTCTTCCTTGTATAATTGGGATAGATAAAAGTATTGTGGGACCTTCTTTTCGTATGTGTGTGTGCGGGCGGGCGCGCGCACGCGCGCATTTATGTGTGTGTGTGTGTGTGTGTGTGTGTGTGTTGACACAAAGAACGCATTCAAAATGTTGTTCTTATTTTGGTTTGTACATGTATCCATCCCAACCTCGCTCCTCTGCCTCACTCCTTCAACATCATTTCACAAACATGCAATCACGTATCCACGCGTTTCAGACACGCGCACGTGCGCGCACACATACGCAGACACAGACAGACAAACATAACCTAAAGAGGAGAGGTATGGCGGAGGGAGGGGCGGGGAGGGGAGAGAAGAGAGAGGGGGGGGGGGGGGGGGGGTGGAGAGGTAGAGGGGGGGGTGGAAAAGAAAAAAGAGAGGACGGAGGGAAAAGTAGGGGAAGACGGAGAAGAGAAGGGAGAAAGAGAAGTAGAAAGGAAGAAGGTGGAAAGGGGAGGAGGTGGTTGGAGGAAGAGAGAGAAGAGGCAGTGCAGCAGTCTGAGGTAAAGTGAACGTGATGATCAGGGGGAGACGAAGTTGAAGTGGTGGTGGGAGGGAGGGGGCGGAGGGTGGGGGGTTTTGGAGCGCTGTCCTGTTGTTCTACATTTAGAACAGACACATTCTGTTACAATGGACGCATGTCGCAAGTCGACCCGAACAGGAAGAAAGTTGCTGGTGGGGGGGAGGTGGGTGGGGTGGGGGGTGGGGAGGTGCCCGGGGGGGGGGAGGGGGTCCGGAGGGGGGGGGGGGCGGGTTTCGGGGGGGACGGGGGAGGGGGTCTAGGGGGGGCCGGGGGGGGGGGGGGGGGGAGGGGGGGGGGGGGGGCATCTAAATAAACTAAAGGCTGTCTCAACAAATATTCTGTTGAAGAAACTTTGAATGAAATTAGAAGAAAAAAAAAAAGAAAGAAGAAGAAGAACCGAAGAAAAGAAAAAGAAGAAACGAAAAAAAAAAAAAAAAAAGAAAAGTACGAAAGAAAAGAAAACCAACGGGGGCTGCCCTTTTATTTGTTGTTGACGTTGAATTCAGCAGGGTCGTTTTTATCAGTTGGTCCCTGGTGACAATGACAAACCACCCCGACTCGGGTTACATTTTCCTGATTGATAAAGTTGTGCGTATCCCCCCGACCACCCCCACTTCCCACCCCCCCCCCCCCCCCCCCACCCCCCCCCCCCCCCCCACCCCCCCACCCCCCCCCCCCCCCCCCCCCACCCCCCCCCCCCCCCCCCCCCCCCCCCCCCCCACCGCCCCCACCCTCAATTCCGACTCCGCCCCCCCCCCCCCCCACCCCCCCCCCCCCCCCCCCCCCCCCCCCCCCCCCCCCCCCCCCCCCCCCCCCACACCCACCACCCCCCCCCCCCCCCCCCCCCCCCCCCCCACCCCCCCCCCCCCCCCCCCCACCCCTTCCCCCCCCCCCCCCCCCCCCCCCCCCCCCCCCCCCCCCCCACCCCCACCCCCCCCCCCCCCCCCCCCCCCCCCCCCCCCCCCCCCCCCCCCCCCCCCCCCCCCCCCCCCCCCCCCCCCCACACCCCCCCCCCCCCCCCCCCACCCCCACCCCCCCCCCCCCCCCCCCCCCCCCCCCCCCCCCCCCCCCCCCCCCCCCTCCGCCCACCCCCCCCCCCCCCCCCCCCCCCCCCCCCCCCCCCCCCCCCCCCCCCCCCCCCACCCCCCCCCCTCCGCCACCCCCCCCCCCCCCCCCCCACCCACCATCCCACCTTCACCACCGTCTTGTCTGTAGTTTTTCCTGTCCGTCTTAGATGAATTCTCCGCCACAACAACTCTCCACCTTCACCACCGTCTCGTGTAGTTTCCCGTTCTTAGATGAATTCTGTGTCCCTCGATCTCGCCCCGCACTTCCCTTTCTTCCCTATCTTCTCTCTCGCTTACCTGGCTCGCTCGCTACGTCCTTCGTCGCAAACGTTCATGCGTTTTGGGAACGCAAAACTAGTCTCTCTCTCCGCCACTTATCAGACCCCTTTCCAAGTCCCCTTCCCTCTCTATCTCGCTATGTCTGTGTGTCTCTCTCTCATACACACACACACACACACACACACACACACACACACCACACACACACACACACACACACACACACACACACACACACACACACACGCACGCAGCATGCATACGTGCATGTTCGCGTGTGCGCGCGTGCACACACACGCAAGCAAGCACGCAATCACGCACGCA
>JADBJO010001308.1:85000-92500 GCA_016801955.1 Conus betulinus | reverse complement strand
GCCATCATGTCGAAACGACCCTTCCGGACCGATTGACCCCGAGGCAGAAAAGAAGAAAAGGAAATTAGAACAGAAGTGCAGATTCAGGCTGCTTTCAGCTGTCATGATGGGAGTGCTGCTCATCCTAGTCAGCAGTTCAGCCTGTGAAAGTGTTCAGCCTTGTCAGGAAGAACCTTAACAGATTTTCGTCCCTCCTTGGGTCAAGACACTGCAGAGGCACTGATAATTCTGAAGTGCAAAAAAGAACCAGGTCATAAGACGAAGCTTAGTGTTAGTGTGCTTAAGAAAAGAAACAAAAAACAACAAAAAACCTTGATTGCATGAAAGCACTTGACAAAAGGAAAGAAAATAAAGTGTCTGGGATGTCATTGGTTTTGTTTTAGGGGCGATGACGTATGTATTCCGAGCAGCTGTCGGAAACTCCTCTCAGTTTTCAGAAAGAAAGTATTCCTCACAAGTCTCTCTGCCGTTGTATGGTTGGCAGCTGCTGGACTAAGTACTGGAGTTCCAAGCACGTTGTGAGAAGCGAACCTCAGTTAACATCCACATTAAAAGGGGGTTGGTGTACATGGCTTTAAGGTCTCCTTGTCTGGTAACACTGTTAAAGCGACGTGGCTCCGCTCGCGGGCACAGACTAGACTGACGGGTGGAGTCTGCTGTGGTAACTAATGAAGTCAAACAGGGGGGGTTGTAAGATCTAACTGAATGAAGACATTCGTCGTGGACTGGCCACACACCACAGTTAGAGTGCTGCTCTGAACAAACATAGTGCGCCCAACGGAGGCATACTGTTTTTGCTCTGAATCACTTTATTGTCCATGTAAAGCGTTTGTGGCATTGCATAAATCTGAACCAAGAACTGATATCAAATTGATAGTAGATCACATGAACAACCCTCCACCCAATCGTCTCACTTGTTTTGAGGATTTCAATCGATTAAATCAGACACAGTCTAAAACGAGATGAGCAACCCTTGACCCGATGTCATATTTCAGGCCTTCGTACACACCTATGACGCCATTTTTGCGGCATGTGGTTTCCTCAGAGTTGTCTCAATCCTTTCATTTTAATCTGTATGCTCGGAACCACATGCGCCTAGATGGGCATATGAAAGAAAAGATGCATCAACTTTCAGACACTTTACACATCCTTAAAACAGTATAAATGTTCCCATCTATAAATAATAGACTCCTTATGCAAGGTCTTGGCGCATCAGTTTTTGGTGTGCCGCCTTTTTGTACCGGTATTGGGAAGAACAGCACGTGGACGACTGTGATCCCTTCCTTATTTGTATGTCTGTTTGTCTGTGTCTCTGTTTCTTCTTTCTCTCTCTCCCCCTCCTCCCCCTCTCTCCCTCCGCTCTCCTTGCGTCGCCCTCCACCTCCTTTCCCTCTCCCCCACCCCTCCCCCCTCTCTCTCTCTCTCTCTCGCTCGCTGTCTGAGTGCATGTCTTCGTATGTGTTTCCGTTTTGACTCGCTTTTCTTTGGTGTATTTTCGAGACTTCTCAACGGGCGTCTCGGCCTACCCTATAACAATAATTATGGTTAAAGACTGGATTAACAAACATATCCACCCCCTTGCCACCTCCTATCATAGGATTTAAGCCCCCCCCCCCCCCCCCCCTCCCTCCATTTCTCTTCTGCCTGCTACCCATAATCCCCACTCCCCCAAACACCGAAAACACTCAGGACGCATGCCCGCCGTAATTTGGGGTTTCCATGGAAACGACCCGGTCATTCACGCAACACCGGCATGCGAACAGACAATTGACGTCATGGTTTTGGGCCAACGGAAGAGAGTTTGGGGGCATGGAAGAGGGTTGGGGGTAGCGTGCTGGATGTTGTAATCGGAAATTAACCGTGTGTGTGTGTGTGTGTGTGTGTGTGTGTCCGCGCGCGCGCGCGCGAGTTTGTGTGTATGTGTGTGTGTGTGTGTGTATGTGTGTGTGTGAAATTCAGTCCAACATTCCCGTGGAGTGGTGAGGGTTCTACATGCTTTGTGTATTTCGGGAGGGTAGGCTTTTAAGGCGAGAGCTGTTGCGGCTCGATCTATCTAAAAACACCTAATTTGTCCAAAAGCCGCCCGATTTGTTCAAATAGCCTAGACTGTCGGAAGTTTGCAGAAACTAAGCAGGCGTGGTTTCTCATCTTTGTATCATGTAACCAGCCGCTATGGTGCAGTGTGTTGTGTCGTGGATTGTGGGCACGGAAATGTGACTTTGATCCCATCAGAGTTATTCGTTTAGCTGGATTTTTCAGCCCCAACTTGCTCTTTCAAGAGCTGAGTTTGCGATGGGCTCAGTTGGGAAGACAGGAACTACACAGCCGAGTTTCATCCACTTAACGGATGCGTCCCATAGTGTGTTTGGTCAAATTTCCAGACCAACACTGCAGGTGTCTGTATTGCTCGGGCCCGGTAGTTGCTTGGATTTATCATGAAAAGAATAGAGTACAGCCCTCTGATGTAGTCCTTGACCAAGATGGAATTCATTAGCATCACCTTTATCATCCCCGTCCTCGTAAGATTTGGGTAAGAAGATAACTTAAAAATTGTTTGGCCATGTCCTGCTCTGGTGGTGGATGGTGACCCGAGTTTTGAATTCTTTCCCATGCCTATGTCTTTAGTGAGTTCATGTCCAGGTCTTCTGTATGGGCAAGCCGATGTGCACTGTTGTTGTACAGATGTAATGCTGCCTTCAAAGGGGCATTCTCACTTATGCTGCCTCCATGGCTGAGAAATTATGATGACAAGGGGCTTAGGATAGATAGTATCCAGCGTATGTTGGATCAAAACAGACACTTCTGAACACCTCTACAGTGACGGAGTAGTAGTGAAGTGTGTCTTTTAGTGGGTTGCCTCATAAAGTCTTGAGATGGACTGCTCCTGAGTATTGCCGGGACCAGGGCTGCAACAGGAGAAACAAAGGTGCGGCTTTAAAGGAGGAGTCAGAATGACCTGTGAGGGAGTTGTGCCACTGAAGGGGCGCGGAGGATGGAACAGGAAAAAGAAAAAAAGGAGGAAAGGGACGGAAAAAAAACTAGTGTATTGTATATGATGGTTGAGCTAACTGAAGATTTACACACACACACACACACACACACACACACACACACACACAGAGTTAAACCGATGACATGGGGCAAAGAAGGGGTGGTAGAGAGATAGACTCCCTACTTGTTGTTATTAGACTATATGTATGCATGGCGTTTTCTTGAATAAAAAATCAAATGGGGTGTGCATTGTCATCCGACATAACGATTTGGGCTGTTTGAACAGTTTGGGTGGATATCGACATCTGTATGAAATGGACAAACCTTGGTGCAGCGCAGACTGGCATGTATCGGAAGAGGTTCAGTTGATAAAGTGGATGCCTGCTAGTTAACCCACAAAGAAAAGTCACGTTGAAGACCACGCTAGCTGACATGAAGTCGGGAGTCTTGTCGTCTGTTGACTTTCCCCACTCTCCTCTCACTTTCCTTCCCAGTGGTTCATTCCTCTTCGACGTCTGTAATCGCAGTGTCTGGTGTCTGGTCTTCTGTGACCTTGCAGTCCACGACTGGTACAGAACGAGGTGACATCGAGGTTTAACGTTCACATCCACCTCAAGTAATACGGCCTGAAGGGGATATACCCATCCCAGGTGAGCGGTGGACGGGAGAGTGAGATAGGAGAGGGTGTATGGGGTAGACCTACATTTTCCCTCCCAGAATTGCAACATGTGAAGGTGATCACCGGAGATGGCAATTTTAATTATTACAGAGTCCTTTGGGTCAGGGATGACTCCCATCTGAGGTCCGTGGCAGTATGCATGCTCCTGTGGTGCGGGATCATGCCCAGATGTTGATAGAGCAGGATTGTATTCCTGGTTACACAGAGAGGGCTGTTAGGGTAGGGACAGCGTTTGAATGTGAGAAAGGTCCAGGACTGGATTCAGAGGCCAGTTTTTTTTTTTTTTTTTTTTTTTTTTTTTTTTAGACGCAAGCGACTGCCCGTGTACAGACGAAAGCTGCCCTCAGATGGACACGCTCGCTGATGCTGGCTCTATGACCAAGAAATTATTGTAGTAGGGGGCGTATAATAGATGGTGTCCTGCTTATGTTGAATCAAAAGAGACATCTCTGAGCGCTACTGAAGTGACGCGGTAGCAGTGCAGTTGCCTCATGACGTCTTGATTTGGACTGCTTTTGTGGAAAAGTCGTGGAATGGCGAGTGAGTGATGTTTGCTTGCCGCGAGAGAAACGAGAGGCGAGAGAGAAGGGAAACAGTTCAGTTCAGTTCAGTACTTTATTTAACGTCTTTTCATCACAAGATGATCTTAGACCTAGACGACGGGGAAAAAAAAAATCAAATGTTGGGTGAATTCCTTTAAACGATGAATTACGGCTCTCACCGTTACTGTGGCTGTTGGAGAGTGAGATTTCTGATAGCTTCGTGCACCTTTCAGAGGACGTCGCAACTTTTGATGCACAATCAGATAATGTTAGAACTTTTCGTTCACGAAATCAGAGGACGTCTCCACTTTTCCTGCACCAATGACCAATGAAGAGGATGCTACAACTTTTCCTGCACCAGTGAAGAGGATGTTACAACTTTTCCTGCACCAGTGAATAGGATGTTACAACTTTTCCTGCACCAGTGAAGAGGATGTTACAACTTTTCCTGCACCAGTGAAGAGGATGTTACAACTTTTCCTGCACCAGTGAATAGGATGTTACAACTTTTCCTGCACCAGTGAAGAGGATGTTACAACTTTTCCTGCACCAATGAAGAGGATGTTACAACTTTTCCTGCACCAGTGAAGAGCATGTTACAACATTTTCATGCACCAAGTGACAACAGAGGATGTTACAACATTTCATGCACCAGTGAAGAGGATGTTACAACATTTCATGCACCGATTAGGGTACGTCACTACTTATCATGAACCAATCACAGGATCTTACTACTTTTCATGCGCTAATGATAGAACACATATTTTTCATACACCACTACTACTGTTTCGTGCACAAATCAGAGCGTGTTACCTCTTTCTATGCACCGATCAGAAGACGTTAGAACTTTCCGTCACCAATCACTGGACGTTACTATTATCGGCCATTTTCTCTCCTGCGCGAAAAAGCCCCCAAAATTGTCAAGTCGTCTCAGTCTCGCGATCTCTTGCTAATGTTTCACACTGCTGGGCGCGAAAGAGCGCTACGAAACGCCTCCACTCCCTCAGCTCTTGAGAATTCTAGAATCTTCCCTCTATGAAACACGCCTTGGTCCATACGTGCTCAGTTAGTGTCATTGGTCTCGCGGCCTTCGTTCTCTTGATGCTGGTGGTTTAGATGGAAATGGTGGTGGTAGTATAGTAGTGGTTTAGCGTCCATCAATGTAACAGTTCAAGCATTAATCATTGCAACGGCATGAGCATCGGTACATAGTCCTCAAGACTTTTGTCTTATAACTGGTCGCGTTTTGTCTGTTGGCTTTGTTGACGTTCCTCTACTAGGTGTGGTCCAGAATCACCCTGCCCATTTCAGACTGCACACAGATGCGATGCTACATCCATCTGCTCGATGTTGCACAGAATTGTTTGACCCATTACAAGTGTGTGGATAGTGGAATGACATAATTCCCTCTTACACAATCATTTGGCCCGTTTCAACTGTGCATTGATACGATGCGATGTCCATGTTCTCGATGTGGCACAGAATCGCTTGACCCACTGCAACCAGTATAGAGATAGTGGTATGACGTTATTCCTCTTCCAGATGTGGTACAGAACCATAAGACCCATTTTAGACATTGCATATACACGACGAGACACCCTTCCGTGAGATGTGATATATTATCACATTCACCATTTTAGCCTGTAATAGAGTTGATCAATTATTGACGTCCATCCTCAAAGCCTGTAGCTAGCAGGGTTGAAATCAGCGGTTTACTCTCTGACAACGTGTATTCACAGACGACAAACGATCGGCCTTCCGTTCCGCACCTTGACTAAAAGATAGCATAAATTGTTCTCGTCTGTGAGTTGTACCGTTTTTTTTCCCCCAAATTGGCCGCACGCTTTTTTTTTTTTTTTCTTTTTTAACCATCTGTACTTCATGTCTGCCGCTCATACTAGAAGATACCAGTCTATTTGTAGTCTACCACACATCTCTTGTCAAAATGTTAAGAAACCCCCAAACAACAGTGAAGTAGATACGATCATAAGGACAACAGTGTTGAACGTTTTTTTTTTGTTTTTTTTTTTTAATTTCATTTTATGGATCATTTAGAAACGCTATTTCCTGGGACCCCTTAAGCCCTTGTCACAGTTGGAGATGTTCTCAATCAAGCCTCACCACTTTGTAGTTCCACGAGGCGATTTCATAGGAAGGCTGTACACAGACCGACTAGTCATGTGATTTGGACGTGGGAACTCATTCCACATTTAGCCTGTTCGCACTATGGTGTTTATTCAATGCGCGTTGAGGCGTTTTGACTTCATTATTTCAGTGAGTTTGAAGGTGCATGTAATCATATTTGACGAAGAATCTGAAAGCGAGGCCGACTTTTTTTTTTTTTTTTTTTTTTTTTTAAATTTCGGTGAAGAACAATAACAACAAAAACAGAGTCTTATTCAGAGGAGAAGGTGGGATTGCAGCAGAGTGCACTACCTTCACCGGTACTCTGATAAGTTGACTGTGCAAGTGTCTCGTCTGAAAAAGAAAAAAAAAATGTATTCAACTCGCCAGACCGGTCGAGTATTCGTTCTTGCGCGCTCCTACCCGGCATAGTCAAAGGTGGTCACATCCCATGTCGAGTGTCAACAACGAGGGCACATGAGCTCCAGGCGGTTTTTTCTCCGTACGTGGACCACACTGACCCTCTCTGATCGCTCTGCCCACAAACTGGTCGGCAGAGTTTACACCGCGTGCCGGAAACCCGAGCTATTCTTACTGGCATGTGTGTATATATATATATATATATATATATATATATATATATATATATATATATATATATATATATATATATATATATATATATGAATGATGAATTCATCATTGGTTCTACTGTAGTTTCTTCGAGCGACATGAAGGCAGGGAAATGGGGTGTAAGGCGGGCGCACTCTTGGCGATGTGAAGTAAAGCTACAGTCAACCGACATTCTGCGTCCTGCTTGTCCAGTTCTTATCCTCGCTGCATCTGTCTGTCTGTCTCCCAGTCTGTCTGTCTGTCTGTCTCCCGGTCTGTCTGTCTGTCTCCCTCTCTCTCTCTCTCTGTCTCCCTCTCTCTCTCTCTATGTCTCCGTCTCCAAGTCTGTCTGTCTCCCTCCTCCTCTCCCTCTCTCTCTCCCCTGAGGGGGGTGTAGTGGGGGTTGGGGTGGTGGTGGGGGTTAAGGAGATTTGGGTGGGGATGGGGAGCGGGAATGGGAGATGGAGAGAAAAGAAGACGTTTTTTCTGAATGTCATACGCACTAGATTAGCAGCCTACATGGCATATCAATATGCTTGTTTTACTTTACAG
>JADBJO010001308.1:62500-67500 GCA_016801955.1 Conus betulinus | reverse complement strand
CACAATGATAAGTAAGTCTATTTAATACAATTTTTTTCATTAGTTTACCAGTGTGAGAGGTGAGAGCGATAGGACGATAACTATTAATATCAGAGTTAGGGTTTGCCCTGCTTGAGAATGGGCACAATGACAGAATCTTTCCAAACAGATGGAGTCTTCCCATCTATCCAACATTTTTTCATAATGGTGTACAGAAATGTTGTAAAATTGATTGGAAGTTTCTTAACATTTCGTTTGAGACTGCGTCTAAACCAACTGAAGTTTTCTTTTTGACAATGACGATATAGCATTTCTTAATTCTTCTAATGTTATTTCTGCATTTAAATATGTTCGTTGTTTTCCTCTGGGTCAGAATAGATATGGTTATTTGACTGGTCTTCCCTCAAAGTTCTGCACTTTTCTGAGAGACTAATTTTGGAGCTATTTTTTTTTGCAAAAAAATCAGCAAAACAGTTCAGCTTTTTTTGAGCTGATGTTGGGAATTGTTCATGCCCTACGGTGATTGGATAAGCGGGTAGATGTATTCCATGTTTCATTTCGTGTATCTTTGTCCATACCTTTTTAAAATCTTTGTTATCATTAACTTCATTTACAAAATGATGACCCAATCGCTTTTGGCTTTTTCTATAATCCTAGTACTTTCATTTTTTGCCCGTTTCATGGGGAGTAAGTCATCTACTTTTTTTGTCTTTTGCGTGTATTTTGAACTTTGATTTCTTTTTATTAACAGCATCTTTGCAGGATTCCGTCCACCACCCTTGCCAGCATGTTTAGAGGATTTTGTCTGACTAAATTTTGGAATTGCCTCGGTTGCAGCTTTCAAGACCGATTCAGAAAAGTTACAATACATTTTATCAATATCTGGGTTCTCCAGCATGCTAACATTAAAGGACATTAAAATGGACTTGAATTTATCCCAGTCAGCTCGTTTATAATTAAATTTTGGGATTTTATCCCTTGTATCATCATGCAAAATTGTAAATCCTCTCAAGGAAATGGTAATTGGGAGGTGATCGCTACCTAAAGTGTTATTATGAACTTGCCAAGTACAGCTGGTCGCTAGTGATGGCGATATCAAAGACAGGTCAATAGCAGATGGTTTGTGGCTAGGAACATCAGGCAATCTGGTTATGGTTCCCATCATTTAGAAGAAAGAGTGCCGAGTCCGAAATATTCTCCACTAGACGATTGGAGCTGACCTTGGGGCAGCCACTATCCCAAAATGGGGCATGTTCATTAAAGTCACCGGCTACTAGCCACTTTTCATTTTGGGTACCCAGGGTACGTAACCAGTCACTATTACAATCATCAACACCTTTAGGGAGATAAACAGAAAGAATATTTAAAATTAATGAGTTATCAAATTTGACACAAGCTGCACAAGAGTGGATATTTGGCGCAGTCGATGGCACTGGCGTTGAAATTGGATGGTAAGATAGCTTTTCATGTATATAGATGGCACAGTTCACTTTTCCTGTTTCCTCAGAGAGATGATACACTGGAGGGTAGAAGAAATGAGCGAGACGTGGTAAGTTCATCTTGGACACATTTAGTGACTGAAGAATAAGCACTGTATATGAGTTATTCTCTATGTGTTTCTTGAAAGTTCGCGATATTGGTTGACACTGATCGACAGTTCCATTGTAAAATGTCAATTTTTGATTTGTTAGTCATTGATACAGTTTGGCATTCAAAAGCTAAAGAAAAAAAAAAAAAAAAAAAAAAAAAAAAAAAAAAATAAAAAAAAAAGTCTCAATAAATACAAGTTAAACTTTGAAACAAACTACAAGCACACAAGCACAACAAAAAAAAAAAAAAAAAAAAAACGAGATTTAGTTAAACTACAGTTGTAGAGTGGTTTCAGTAATGGCGAATTGGAGAGATACTATCATTCTGCTGGTAGAAGACGATCACGGGAACCAATCGAAAAAGATGTCAGGTCTTCTCGGTGGGAAAGGAGGCATGGGCAGCAAGTGGTCCATGTGATAGTACCGAGGTCTCAGTCTGCCGTCCTGATGGCGTTCTCTTGGGATGTTCTGATGATGCCGCCTTTGTTTCGTCCAGAAACAGGTAATGCAGATGGCGGCCCAGGTTGCCAGCAAAAACGCTCGAGCCTCTTGTGGAGGGATGAATGTTGTCCCGCATGTATTGTCTCTTGCTGTTGATGTTTTCATGAGACACAAAGAGACACATTTTTGACATTGTGAAGACTTGAAAGATTTGCAGCATTAAAAACTTCACGTTTGTTGTTGAGATCTGAGAGGCATGTTGGTGCTACCTTGCTAACGACAATGCGCATTGTAGGGTGTTTCTTTTTTGAAGGTCTTTCACCAGGTTGATGAATGTGTTTGATGTAGCTTTTGGATCTCTTGATGTTTTAAGGTCATTTAAACCCACATGGAGTACAACAACATCATAATCTGGGAGAGTTTTGTCAAGAGAGCAGATCTTTGCATTCTCTGATAGTGTAAATCTTCTGGTTCCTGACAACAAGACCGTAGGCATATCCTAAACGATCTCCGGAAACTCCATTCAATACAGAGTCATGCAACACTAGAACCTGGGGAAGATCTGATTTGCTGTCAGGTTTAGGTATGTTTGACTTGTTTGCTCCTGTTTGCCGCCCGTTTGTGCTCTGATGCGTGTGTTGGGTGTCCCGGACGTTAGGTTTAATCATTTTGAGGGCACTTTCTTTCTTTTTTTTTTTTGTTTTTTTTGTCTCAACACTGTTTCCTCTGGGAATAGATCGTTCTTTTTCAAGCCGCGTCTTACTTTCGTCATCCAATTTTACGTCACTTTGTTTTCCGTCAGAGTGTTCCACAAACGAACTTTTTCCATTTTTTAGAACATCAGAGTAACTCGGTCTCTTTATTTTGCCATCAGCTGAAGAAGCCTCTGCGATTTTGAATAGAGAGGTAGGTGTTGTAACAGCTGTTTGTGTTGAGTGATGGACAGAGATTTGGCTTGCTGGATTTGGTCTTGGCACTGGTTCAGGAGAGAACTTATTTTTTTCTTTCATGATGGCGCATAGCTGTTCGTATTGTTTTAAAATTGTTGATTTAAGATCAGAAACCGAGTCGCTCATTTTTTGAAAAAAGAGATTTTGTTTTGCTTGATTGTCAGTGCAGACTCTGTCGTGAAAATGCGAGGATGTTTCTGATGTTGTTTTCTCATCGTCGTGTTGGACAGAGGGATCGACCGATTTAGATCTGGTACTCACGGCACTAAGAGAAGTAGTTCCAGGACAGCCTTCTCGATCCAGTTTTGATTTTTGATTTTCAATTTTCAACAAAAGTTCTGTGGTCATGAGTCCCGAGGCACATGGTTCGCACATATATTTTCTCTGACTCTGATCGCGATTTTTGGTATGACTAGAATCACACAAATCAGGCACAGGAGCAAGCTGATCTTGAAACGAGGTCATAGTTGGTAACTTAGGAACGACATTACCCAGCTTTTTGGAGCTTTGTGAGCGCCGGAGTCTTCCCATGACCGTCTTCTGGTGGCAGCAGTTAAAAAGAGATGTCTTCAGTCGCCATGTTGATGACGTGTCTACAGCGATTGTAGTGTGTGTGTGTGTGTGTGTGTATGTGTGTGTGTGTGTGTGTGTGTGTGTGTGTGTGTGTATGTATATGTGTGTGTGTGTGTGTGTGTGTGTGTGTGTGTGTGTGTGTGTGTGTAACTGATGGGTAAGCCAACACCATTAAACGGATCAGGTAAAAAGGGAAGCGGCAAACTGTAGTGAACCCAGTTCATCCCGACCAGCGGTAACGGCCCGGGTACGGCGGAGTTACCAACACTCCCGAGACTATGGGAGCACGCTGGCGGCATAATCCGATAATACCCGTCTTTCCCGGTAAAACGGCCTTTGTCTTTCGGGAAAACAGGGTTCGTGTGTTATCTCTGAGGATCGCAACTGTTTTCCTTTGTATTGTCCCGTTTTCGCTAGGAAAAGAATCGTCGGTGTTACCCCTAAGTTTTCCGTATTTTGGCGGGGAGAACCGTTATTGTCCTTTGAGGAGAACAACGAGAATTGGGACAACGGTTATGATGATGCTCGGGGCCACCACTGTTTTCCTTCCCCGTTTTGCCAGCCCCACTGGCGCTTGTCATGTGAAACAGCGACCGTTTCTGTTTCCCCTCTTGACGACGCTTTCCTCCTGATGATAGCTCTTTTTTTTTCTGGAAAGAGCAAAGATAACGGTTACCATCCCAAGGAATACAGCGAAAACAGTTGCTGTCCATCCAGGAGAACAGGGGAGATCATCATTGCCCTCAGGGAAACACGGAAAACGGTTGTGATCGCTAGAACAAAAAAATCGTTGTGATCCTAGAATAAAAAGGTTTCCCTCTTTCCACTGTTTTTTTCTTGGGGATCGTCGCTGTTTTCCCAAGGGGGGGGGGGGGGGGGGGGGGGGGGGGGGGGGGGGGGGGGGGGGGGGGGGGGGGGGGGGGGGGGGGGGGGGGGGGGGGGGGGACAACCGTTTTATTGCCTCTACATGCTGGTATGACTCCGTGCGAAACGTTGACGACACTTCTTGCGCTAAGGCCGTCGCCATGAAAGTTGTCAAGAGTTGTCTTACTAGAACTATCTTGGTGGTGGTGATCGTCTTTGTCGGATTGGTGCTACCCCGGGGGTCCCAGCCGGAGGGACGTTCCGTGGATGTGGAGGAGGAGAGATGACGAGGTTAGGATTGAGGGGAGGGGAGGGGTGGGTAGGGGTGGGTGGATAGGAGGTGGAAGAGTGGGTTGGGGAAGTTGAGGGGCGATGGGGCTGTGTGATTGTAGTGGGAAAAGAACTCTTCGCTGGTTGTGTTCCTGTACAGAATCGGACAGGATTGGGTAAGAATTTGAGAACGAATGGTGAAGTGTCCCTGTGCACCCTCTCTGTCTGTCTGTCTGTCTGTCTGTCTGTGTACCTGCCTGCCTGCCCTTGCTCACTCGCCCCACCCTTTTATGTCTGCCTGCCTGTCTGTCTGTCCCCCCTCACACTCTATCGC
>JADBJO010001308.1:30000-55000 GCA_016801955.1 Conus betulinus | reverse complement strand
TCTACCCCACCCTACACTTGCACCCACCCACCACCCGCCCATCGGCACGGCACATTCTCTCTCTGTCTCTCTCTCTCTCTCTCTCTCTCTCTCTCTCTCTCTCTCTCTCTCTCACCCACACACAACACCACCACACCCCCCCCCCCCCCCCCCCCCACACACACACACACACATACCCCCCCCCCCCCACACACACACACACACACATACCCCCCCCCCCCCCCCCCCCCCCACACACACACACACACACACACACACACACGGGCACTCACGCACGTACTCGCGCACGCATAGCTCTCTGGCTCTCCCCGCTCATGCCGTTCTGTTTTTAGCTATAATTTGGCCTTGTTATCTCCGCGCGCCCCCCCCCCCCCCCCCCCTCCCCATCTCTCTCCTCCTTTACAGTGTTATAACGAATCTGGTCAATATTAAAAGCTTCTCAGTGTCACGTTGGTGTAGGCTGATTAAAAGGTGCCGTCGTCTCCGCTTCTGTCGTCTCTCAGCTCACTCTAGTAGTAGGGAGTTCCCATTCTGACTGCACGCGTCTTGAGAGAGAGCTGAGAGCATCTCCTGTGACCTGTACCGTATATCAGGAGAAAGAAAGACAGAAAGAGGTGCATGGCGGGTGATGTTGGTTGGTTTTTTTTTTTTTTTTGGATAGAAAAGAAATCGTGTTGTAAAGGTCAAAGGGCAGGGGCAAAAATCTGATTGCAGAGCTGCTGCATGGAGTGATGAAGCAGCAAACGTTTGTGCAGATAATGAACGGTGTCTGTTATGCAAATGCTCGTCGTTTTGGTTTCAAGCGTTTTCTTTACCTCGTGTTTTTTTCTTCTTCTCTTGAATAGTGCTAACGAAACACAAATGTGTTAAAAATGCCTTTAGCTTTGGAGTTAAAGTACGGCAGCGTTTTGGTATGAACTGGCTGAAGTGTGTTAGTTTTGGTGAACAGCTCAGTTTCCTGTTAAGTTTCATTGTGACTAGGATCCCATCTGAGTTACTTTTCCGGACATTGTTTAGACACATTAATATTGACGCTGTATTGTTTAGATACATTGATGCTGTGTTGTTTAGATGCATTAATGGTAAGATACATTAACGCTGCATTGTTTAGGTACATTAATATTGTATTTTCTATCGACAAGACGAACTTCCATGCATCATCCTGTTCTTAATGTTTTGGTGCAGTAAAGTTACATGTGGAAAGTGTCTCCAAGTGATTTTGTTTCAGTATATACATATTTTGGTTTGGAAATTTATAACGTTTTGTTTGTTTGTTTTTTTTTGTCACAGTGAACTTCAGTTTAGAAAAGAATCTTTTTTCTGTCTGTATATTTGGTTTTGATTTTATGTCCTTATTCAGTTTAACTTTATAGGGATATCCCCCCCCCCCCCCCCCCCCCCCCCCCCCCCCTTAAAAAAAAAAAAAAACAAAATTTTCTGTGTACCTCTCAGTATCAGACGGCGGTTCAAGAATCTGCTCTGCAGAATTTTCCACGGAATATGTCACTGTGAAGTTATCATTACATACTGATAGCTACCCACAAAACGTGTTTTCCCTTTAATTTTTGTGCTGCTTTAAACATGGAGATTTTTCTCCCCATCCATGGCAATCTAGACATCTGTGTATAGGAAGTAACTCTTTCGGTCAGTGTTATTACGCCTCTTTCGCTAGATATGTGTATCGGAAGTAACTCTTTCGGTCAGTATTATTACGCCTCTTTGCTGTGATTTTAGGCGGAGGGAAGTCTGCGCTGTTACCATTGCTCTGCTTGTGGGAATGGAAAATTGCATATGCAGAAGTTATGAGACGAGCGTTTGCACGCGCACGTAATAAAGTCTTGTTTTAAAGAAGCGGTTGTTTGTCCTTGACAGGTCCTTGGGGGAAAAAAAAAAGTCCTTGAGCTCGTGGCAATGAACTGTGTTAGGGATGGTCACGTTGAAAACAAGATCGACCCCTTTGCTCTTGCTGTTGAGGGGCTGGGCGGTAATCGAACCGTTGCGCCGTGTGCAAACAGACCGGCTCGTTCTCAGTACTCAGGTACTTGCGGATCGGTGTCAAGTTAGCCTGGATTGGGTTGAGTTTGCCCTGCACTTAGCCACGGAGCTGCCAAGTGGACTTGTCACGTCAGCTGGGTTGGCCTGTTGTGTGGCTTCGGGTTCGGTCACACGTAGCTGTGGGGGTTAGAGTTGGCTGTTTGACAGGGTGGGGGGTGGGGTGGGGGGCATGTTGATGCTGTTTGTCGAGTTGTGTCGAGACGTTGGATAGATTTGTAGAGAAGAAGCTTATGTATAGATGTTGAAATTGTTCCTTTGCTGTCTTGGGTTTTAGTTCTGAAAATGGGATGTTAGTACGCTTTATGTATGTTCGTGTGTCAGAGGTTGTGCGCGCGCGAATGCGTGTGTGTGTGTGTGTGTGTGTGTGTGTGTGTGTGTGTGTGTGTGTGATTTCGCTGGCAGATTTGAAGAATTGTCTTAATTATGTTGCTGAACACATTCTTGTGTTGTTAGGAAATTATGTTATCAAAAGCCACGCTAAAATAGATTTTTTTGTTGTGCTTGTGCTCGTGCATGTGTGTGTGTGTGTGTGTGTGCGCGCGCGCGCGCACGCGGAGGGTATGTGGGCGTGTGTGTGTGGACGTGTGTGTGCGCACGCGCGCGCGCGCGCGCGCGTGTGTGTATGTGTGTGTAGATGGGTGTATGTGTGCGTGCGTGCATGTGTGTGTAGATGGGTGTGTATGTGTGTGTGTGTGTGCGTACGTGTTTGCGTGGATGTCCACGCGCGCTAGAGAGAGCGTGCCCGTGTGTGTGCATGAGAATGAGAGAGAGAGAGAGAGGGGGGGGGGGGGCAGGGACCTGAGGGAAAGACATAAACGGGGGAGACAGAGGAAGGTGCAGTTATGTTGGTGGGTGTAACGTGACAGAACCGTTTGAGGTAGGACACTTGAAAAGGCAGACTGGCGCCTTCGGAAGGAAAGGGGAGAAGGAAGAGGGAGGGAAGGGGGGGGAGGGAACCGCTGCCCAACCCGCCAACCCAATCTTTCCCCTTCCCTTCTATGACCTGAAGGGTCAAGGTCAGCGTATGGTCAGTTTCTGGGTGTCTTTTCAACAGCTGGGAGGAGCGGCGTGGAACAAAGCTACTTTGTGTGTGTGTGTGTGTGTGTGTGGGGGGGGGGGGGGGGGGGGGGGGGCAGACTGCCTGTGTTGGCGCCTGTCACCTTCGTCTTTGTGTGTTGGGGTCTGTCTGTTCACTGGGTCAGCTCTGAAACGACTGTTGTGTGCTGGGCTTCTTGGAACGCCCCCACGCCCCTCCCCACCCTCTGTCTCTCTCTGTCTCTGTTTGTCTGTCTGTCGTCTGTCTGTCTGTCTGTCTGTCTCTCTCTCTCTCTCTCTCTCTCTCTCTCTCTCTCTCTCTCTCTCGATTCAGATTTGGTGTGTCTGATATTGGTGCTCCTTGTTTTCGTCATAAACAATCGTGTTAAAGAAATCTGATTTGTCCATTATGTCAGAATTCGAGAGAAGATGAAGTCCAAGTTCGTACTAAATTGTCCAATATAACGAGACCTCGGAGAGCAAGTCATACTACAGAAAATATTTCGAAAATCCCTTTTTTTTTTTCCTTTTCAAATTAGTCATGTTAATGTTGTCATTAAATGAGAATGTTGTTAAACAAGTTGGCTGTTTTCTTTATCTGAATCAATCCAGAGGCGAAGTGGTCATGCAGCATGATGAAGACTGCTGTCGATCTGCGGCATGAATCACTGTGTTTATCCCACTCTGAGGGGCTGTGGCCTTTATGAATAAAACATTGGAGTCTCTCTCTGTTTTTTCTCTCTGTCTGGTCTGTCTGTCTGTCTGTCTGTCTGTCTGTCTCTCTCTCTCGCTCTCTCTCCCCTCCCTCCCTCCCTCCCTGTGAGGGCTGTGTGACTCAGACGCAGATTCGGACTTTGTCACGAGAACTCCACATATCATCGTAAATATCCATTTAAATTTGGGCTGGGTTCTCCCTACGACTGCTGGAGAACGTTATCCGTCGCTTTCCCATCTTTTACATGTGTGGCGTTTCAGGTCCTGTCCGTAAGTTGTACCTCGTCATCGTTATCATTTCTGATTTTGAATGGATGAGTTAGTTTGTTCATGGATGGTCTCTGTATTACCCCCATTCTAGGAAGGTTTAGACCTTTATTGAATAAAGTACACGTGTCTGTCTGTCTCTCACTTCCCTCTCCCCCACCACTCATTTACACTCCTCCCCCCCCCCCCCCCCCCCCCCTTTTCGTTTCTTTTTTGTCCTTTTTTTTTAAAGGTTCTTTTGAAAAGTATATTGATTCCGTGACCAGTCACGTTAAATTGTACATGGAGTCTGAAGTCATCAACATGGCTAAACAGGCTGTGAATCAAACGGATCTTTTAATCAAAGGTTTGAGACGGGCCTGAACTACAACGGAGAGGGATGGGCGTTGAGGTGTGAGGGTAGGGATGGGGATGTTATTCTGATGTCTGTGTTTACGGTACTACCCTGTCTCCGTCCCGGTGCTGTGTGTGGTGAGGTGCCCACAAAGTCGGTAGAGGCGACTGAAGCAACATAAACCATGCGAAGTACCCTTTTCTCCTAGAGACTGGGATGACAGAAGCCAAGGGAAGCTCAGGCTCTGTGTGATGCGGGGAGAGCGTGCGTGTACTCCTCGACAGCGCAGCGCCATGGCGCGGTAGGCTAGGCCTAGATGTTCTCCAGTTCAGCTTGAGAGACCGTGAGACGGGCAGGAGGGGAGAGATTTAATTTAGGAGGGGTGAAAGGTTGGAGGGGTGGGTGAGGGTGGGAATGTTATGTTTAAAGAGTGTAGTGATGCGCTGTGTGTGTGTGTGTGTGTGTGTGTGTGTGTGTGTGAGAGAGAGAGAGAGAGAGAGAGAGAGAGAGTGTGTGTGTGTGTGTGTGTAGGCAGACACTTGCGGTTGTGCCTATGTTGCTTGTGATCGTGGAGGGGCGGCCGGGGTGGGATGTAGCCTGTTTTTACCTACAGTATGTATATGTGCGTGCGTGCGCGCGCGTGTGTGTGTGTGTGGGGGGGGGGGGGGGGTGGTGGTGGTGAGAGAGGGGGGGGGGGGGGGGGGGGGGAGAGAGAAGGACTAGGGGCAGAAGGTAAGAAGTATGGGAAGTCTATCGGACAAGCTGTCAGCGGAGAAAGAGATGTACACACGCCCAAAGCTTGTTGGAGGGAAGACGGAGACAGAGCAATGTAGGGGCCTAGTGGTGCGATGATCTACACCCAACCTGCCCCACAGGCCGGACAGGCTGGCACCATGGACGTCTGTATCATTCACAGATATACAGATCAGTGGCTGGCTCCACAGACAGGTCGGGCAGGCATGGAGGAGGAGGAACACAAGCGTCGCGCTTGCTGATCAGCCAGGCCAGGAAAGAAGGGGAAAGTCATGAGTGCATGGGCGTGCTGTACGAAGACCGGTCCGTGCAGTAGAGACCTTTGAGGACAGAGCGTCATTGTCGGGTGGGCTCGGAGCTGCCGCTGTGTGCACGGACCAAGTTCATGTTGGACACTACTCCTGCACCTGCTAAGCTGTGGGACCTCAGTGTTTTTAGGCAAGGCACTAGGAAGAGCATAGGCCGCTGTCAAGAAAACTGAAAAATCCTGGGTGCGCGCGCACACACACACACACACACACACACACACACACACACACACACTCCATCCTACCTTTCTGTGATCAGTTCATGAAGGTGAAAACACACACCCTGTTTTTTTTGTGACCAGTTCAGTTCATGAGGGGATTTTTTTTTTTTTTTTTTTCCGCCGGAGAAATCTTAACTGAAAGAGTTACTTCCCATGTACTTGAACGGGCTCAACGCATTATCTGCACGAAGTTATTTTATCGTTATTTCTTTCGTGGCGACCGCGCAGCGGTTTGGGCGAATATTCAGGCTAATCTTTAAGTCAGTTTACTTTCAGTTTTGATGCTTGCACCCAGTTTCATATACATATATTTGCAACCCTCCTCTCCCCCCCCTCCCCCCAGCTTTCGCGCACTTAGTCACTCGTGTGCATGCACACCATTCGCACACACACGCCAGTGAGTGTGTGTTCTGGTATTGTATGTGGATTTTATTCCGGTACTTTTTTTTTTTTTTTTTTTTTTTTCCCTACGGCCGAAATCCGCCTTACGCACCATGCAATGTCTGTATGTTCTCTCAAATGGACATATTTTTGCTGATTTAAGTGTGTATTGGCGTTTGATACAATGTGTCTGGGTTTGTTAATGTTCTAATGTGTGGTGTATTGGCACTTTCACTCTGATGATATGCTGCTTATGTAAACAGAACAACATACATGAAACAAACAAACAAAACAAAAAAAAACAAACAAAAAAAAAAAAAACCTGCATTAGTTTCTTTTCTTTTTTGCCACAGAGAGAGAGTTTTGCCACAGAGAGAGAGAGAGAGAGAGAGAGAGAGAGAGAGAGAGAGAGAGAGAGAGAGAGACAGACAGAGACAGACAGACAGACAGACAGACAAACAACAGACCAAGAAATCTAATAGAAGCTTCGGAAATGTACATCAAACGTTCAGAAGACTGGGCGGATGAGGAATGTGGCTGGGATTAAGAAGAAAAAAAATCAAGTTTCAGCACCCCGTCGCTGTGACTCCCGAACCTGTAAACACTCCCGGTAATCATCCTTGAAGAATACAGACGAAAAGGGCTGCAAGGACGACCCTAGGAGAGATGACAAACATGCACAGGAGACAAAGTCATGGGTCACCCAAGATCTCGGAAATTGGCTATTCCCCCAAATATGCTACCCTTATAGCGAAAAGGGGTCTACAAGGGAGACATGAGGAAAGCCAAGAAGCGAGATAATAAGTGTGTGTGTGTGTGTGTGTGTGTGTGTGTGTGTGTGTGTGTGTGTGTGTGCGCGCGCGCTTATGTGTGTGCACGTGCGTGTGCGTGTGAGTGTGCGAGAGCGCGCGTACTTGTGTGTGTGTGTGTGTGTGTGTGTGTGTGTGTGTGTGTGTGTGTGTGTGTGTGTGTGTGCGTGTGTGTGCTTGGGCGTGCTAGAGCATGTGTGTGCTTGCGTGCATGCGTGAGTGTGCGTTGTGTATACATGTATACAATGGTGGTCAGCCATATGACTAAATATGAGCAAAAACCTGTGTTATTAAGAACAAGTTTATACATGTACAAACAGGACTAATAGGCAAAACAAACGGATAAACACTAAACCAGTGCCTGAGCGCATGCTAATGGTTACCTAATGGTTCTTTTTTTATTCTTTTTCTTTCGGGAGAATTACATCTCTAGGTTCTGATGTTGTACAAATACAGGTTTCTGAACTCTCGGTCACTTTTTACTTATGCAATTTATAAATCGATGTAACACTTTCTCAGTTCTATGTGTTGATCGAAAATCATTTGTAATGCCGTCAATTTTTTAGTTTTACGTGCAATGCTAACGGACATTTTCCCCACTAATATAATATGGTTAATCGATTTTGTTACCTGTTTACCTATATATCGTCTCTGTGGACTCCAAAGAGAACGTCAGTTAACGATAGTTTCAGAGATGTGTCGATTCTCGATGAAATCAATATTTCTATATTTTTCCAAAATTTGTTCACTGGAGGACAGTAGAAAAAGAAATGTTCAATAAAATCAATTTCATCTGTACAGTTATCACACTTGTTAGTTTCTGATACCTTCATTTTTTTTGCAAAAGAATATTAGTCGGGTAAATGTGTTATGGTTTATTTTCCATTGTAGTTCATACAGCCTAACCTCTTTTGTAGATGTTCTTGGTGTTAGCCATATGTGTTCGTCTACTTCAAAGTCGAGTTTTCTACGCCAAAAGTCCTTGCTGTTTGCAGTAACGTTACTTAAATTCCTTTGCTCCAGCAACTTTTTTTTTTCTCTCTTTTGGTTTTGTGTTAAATAGATGGGCTTCGCAGTCAGCAGAGTAAGCGTTGTCAAGAGTAATATTGTTTTCATAAATCCACTCCAGCCATGTTGATGGGAGAGCGTTTTCGCAGTGCGTTATATTCAAAAATTGTATTTGCATTACGATCACCTAAAACTGTCTCCACTTCATTGAGATTAAGCAGTCTATTTTCAGTAACATGCACAATGTCTCTGACAAACTGTATTCCCCTTTTCTTTCCATTCTTGAAAATATAATATATTGCCTTTGTATTTTATCAAGTCATTATAAAACATTTGATCTAAAAAGTTACTCGTGTTATTTCTTCTATCTTGGTTTTCCTCTTATTATTCAAATAAATGGTTACTACATTTCTCCAAAATTCATTGTCTATTCGTTCAATTTGCTGCAACTGCGTTGCATTACAGTTAAGCTTAAATATGCTATCATTACTAATTATTTTGTTTAAGTGCCACTTCGGAATCTTACTCCACTTTTCGTCTGTCGCAGAAAACAATTTCCCTGCCCCATTGCAAGTACATACAGTTTTGCAGTTCCATAACGTTAACCATTTTTAAACCTCCTGAGTTATAGTCTCTGCTTCCATTACTTTCCTTTTCACTTTTTCGAATGCTTTCCGATTACTGTGTTTCTTTTGCCAAACAAATTTATATAACATCGTATTTATCTTCTGCAGGACTTCATATGGAATACCAATTGACTGCATTACAAAGACTAGCTGACTAACCAAAAAAGATTTAATAACTGTAATTTTGCCATGAATGCTGATGTCTCGTTTGCTCCAGGTCTTTATTAATTTTTCTATGGTTTCAACTCTGCCTTTCCAGTTTTCTTCAATGTTTTTGGCCATTTTATCTTTTTCAAAATAAATTCCAAGTATCTTTATTCTTTCAACTATAGAGAAAGGCAGATTGTTTTCATTTATTCTCCTCCTGCCCATTCTGATAGCTTTGGTTTTTATTCATATTTAACTTAAGACCAGAGACTTTTCGAATGCTTTCAAAATATTCAAAGATTCAATCATATCATTTTTGTATCTAAGAATAGAGTGGTATCATCAGCGAGTTGTTTTTATCTTAATATACTGCTCATTTGCATGGTGCTTTGTTGGCACTTGGATACCCGTTACTTCACTTTTTCTAATCTTTGCAGCCAAGAGCTCTACAGCTAAAACAAACGCTAAAGGAGAAAAAGGACAGCCTTGCCTTATTCCACAAGTTACATTAAATGGCTCAGACAACCAGCCTCCATGATTGATACAGCTTTGGTTACCATTTGTTAAAACGTGTACCCATCTTTGGAAATCGGTCCCAAATCCCAAAACCTTGAAGACATGTAAAAGATATTTTTTTGATATGGAGTCAAAAGCTTTTTTCATAATCTATAGCTAATAAATACCCCCCTTTCCGGTTTTATTTAAATAGTTGATTACATCATCGATGGTTCTTAACACTGTTGCTATATTTCTTCCCTTTATGTATCCAACTTGATCTTCGTTAACTAAGTTATGGATGACTTTACCTAGCCTTTCTGAGAGTACTTTTGCCAAAATTTTATAATCGGAGTTTGTAAGAGAGTGATGGGTCTCCAGTTGTTAAGTTTATCTCTAACTAAGTCTTTACCTTTGTGAAAAAGAGTTATAATGCCTTGCCGTTGTGTAAATGAGAGACTTCCACTGTTAAAGGATTCAATAAAGGAGTTAGTGACAACATTGCCTAATTTTGACCAAAAAAACTTGTAAAACTCGGTTGTTAAGCCATCGCTTCCTGGAGCAGAGCCATTTTTCATCTTCTTGAGAGCAGATGTCGTCTCTTCTAATGTCACTGTGCCTTCACATGTTACTGCGTCATTTTCTTCCAACTGTCTTATTTCTGCATTTTCAATAAAAATGTCGGTAGCTTCTTCTACATTCGACGCTTCAGTATTCTGGGCATATAACTGTTTATAAAATGCAATTTGTTCTTGCATTATTTCCCTTTGGTCAGTTATAATGTTACCTGTCTCTGTACACACAGTCTTGTAATAATCTTATTTCTGCTTCGTGCCTTTTCTAAAACTACAGAAATATTTTGTATTCTTTTCTCCTTCTTCTATCCATTTAAGTCTGCATCTTACTTGAGCGCCTCTAGCTTTGTAAGCCTGCAAAATCTCTAGGCTCTGTTTTACTGTCATAAAGCGTTTATTAATATTTTCATTTTGGGGATCACTGGCGAGCTCTTTTTCTAGACTTTGTAACTTTGATTGCAATATCAGAGATTCATTTCTTTTCTCACAAGCCAGATTTTTCCCGAAATCTATACAAAATTTTCTTATTTCAACCTTACACATTTCCCATTTTTCTAAATGATTCAGACCTTCATTGTCTAAAAGAAATGTATCTAACATATCATTCATTTTTTGTACAAACAGAATATTTTTAAGGTAACTATTATTAAATCTCCAATACCCTGGTCCCCGGATGAAGTCATTCTCATTCAATTCAAGGACAACGGCCTTATGGTCAGAATTCGGAACAAAGAAATGTTCACACAAAGTACAAAAACGCAAAATGTTATTGGAAACAAAACAATAATCTAATCTGCGCGCAATAAATGGGTTAAGACGAATCCATGAGGCATCTTTTTTTTTTTGGATGATAAAGTCTCCAGGCATCTGTTAAATCTAATGTATTAATAACATGCTGAAAACTGGCAGTTTCCGATCTGTCGTGGGGATGACCCGCAATTATGTCGAGGTCACTGTTCAGAGTGCAGTTAAAAATCACCAGAGAATAATTAAATCTTCGTACTCCATAGAATTGAAAACTTCAATCAATTTTCGATAATATATGATTTTTTCCTTTGTGTTGTTGGGTGCATAAATATTGGCAACCATTAAATTATAGCATTCATTTACCACTGAAATTACTAAGATTCTGTCTTGTGCAAGCTCTAACTTAACATTTCCCTTAAAGTGTTTTGAAATCAAAATAACTTCTCCTCTGCTTTTATTCGTTCCCTCATTGTAAAAAATAGTTCCACCCCATTGCTTTTCCCATTCATTTACATCGCTGTCTGTTATGTGACATTCTTGTAAGCAAATAACATCAAAACGTTTTTCTTTGAAATATGCAAACAATGATTTCCTTTTAAAAAAAACCTGTTTTTTTAAACCCCCTACGTTTAGTGAAACAATATTCATTTTATCCATGGATAGAAAAGTTCAGTTTATTTTATTTAATCTATCGGCAATTTCAATCAGATAAACACTGTTCAAACTCATAGTCCATAATACATTTCCAGGCCATTGTCCGTTGGTAGTCACGAATAGTAACCCTGATCTATTTCCCCCGATCAACCGGTGTGGATTCTGACTCAGAGTCCACAAAATCTGCTGTCATCGAGTCATCCGACCCACGGTCACAGCGCCGATACTTTCCTGCTCCCTCTCCCGGGCTGTGTCGGTGTCTGGACAGGCGCCGCTTGCTGGGGGTAGCTGACCTGTTGCGGGGAGAGCGGTCCAGGGAGGACAGAAGGGTGGTCTGACGGGACAGAGGACGACCCCCCGGTCATTCCCGTCGACAGACTTGCCAGTGGACTGCACTGTTTCACTAGTGCTAAGATTTTCTTTTTACACCAGTCTTTTTGACACCATTCTTTTTACCGTTTGTCTGTCTGTCCATGGTATGTTCACCAGTCCGTCCATCCGTTATTTGTCCGTCCGCTGTCTGTCTGTCTGTTAGTTTACATTCGACGTCACCTCTTTTGTGTCCCGTTTGCCCACACTGTCTACATACAATGTCTCCTGAGCACTGTGAGACATGGTGATCTGGCTTCAGACAGCGTGAACACATGACTTTTTTTCTGCTGTTTTTTTTTCTCTCTGTGGAACAATTTAGCTGTAAAAAATGCTGACTTTCACAAATTTATCAAGAGGAGTAGAGGGGACAGTTATAAAAAACAAACCTGCGACCCGTTACAAATCGAGTCAGTTTGTTGTCTGCGTCGCGAGCTCTCTCCATCTTAATGTCTGATCTCAGTTCGCAACCGAGCTTGACAGTGAATGCTCGATTTCCGAGTCTGCGACCGAGATTGGGATGTTGTCAATCCATAGTTTTGTAGTAGAGGGCTTTTCCTCACCTGTATCACTGTGGAGGACATAGGGGTTAGTACTGCATACCTGTAGCGTAGTGTCCCTCATCCGCAAACCCTGGACAAGGATTGCCATCCGTGCCTCCTTGGTGGCGGGGTAAATACGCCACAAGCTGCCAATGTTCTGAGCTCCGATGATGGAGCCCTGGCCAGCGACTCGTTTCCGCCGCCAAACACACATTTCCAATACGGACGGCCGATTCTTGTCGTGATCCGGAATGTTCTTTGATTTGAGGAAAACGGGAGTTACTGTAGAAAAAGCTTGCATTTTCAAGAAAGCAAATACGTCCGCACACGTCGAGCGACACTCACCGAATCCCCGAGAGAGGTGTTGTATCATTGTTCCTTCCTGGTAGACTTCTTAACAGATTATGTCGTGCAGACAGGCTACCTGGCTGGCCCATGGAGTCTCTCTCTCTCTCTCGCTCTCTCTCTCCTCTCTCTCTCTCTCTCTCCTCTCTCCTGTCTGTCTGTCAGTCTCTCTCTCTCTCCTCTCTCTCTCTCTCTCTCTCCCCTCCCCCTCCCCCTCCCTCTCTCCTCCCACCCCCTCCTCTCCTCTCCTCTCTCCTCTCCCCCCCCCCCCCCCCCCCCCCCAACCTCTCTCTCCTCAGTTACACGGTTTCTTCCAGACGTAGCTGAAATTTTGGCAGCAGCCGCTCAGGTTAAAAGAAGAAGAAGCGAAAAAAGAAGAAGAAAAAAAAGAGAAAAGTGAAGAAAGTGAGTGAAAACGTCTTTCGCTGTATGTGGTTGTTTGTGTAAAGAGAAAGACTTGTCTTTGGTGTCCCTGTTCTTTTTTTCTTCTTCTTCGTATTGACTGTTTTTTTTTTTTTTTCAATTCTTTTCCTCCCCCCCCCCCCCCCCCCCCCCCCCCCCCTCCCCCTCCTCTACCCCCCCCCCTTTCCCCCACTCCTTTCTGTGGCCTTTTTTCTCGTTCTGTTGTTTTTTTGTTTTTTGAATGGTCTTCTTTCTTTCTCTTTTCCTCCTCTTTCTAATTATCCCCACCCCCCCCCCCCCACCCCTTCCATCCCCGCTCCCTCGTCTTTTGGGTTTTCCCTCTTTCTCTATTCTTTCCAGATTTTTTTTTCTCTCTTTCTTTTCGTCTGTCTTCATCATTCTAATCTTGTGTTTTTCTTTCCCGGTCTTTTCGCCACCCTTGTGCTCTCATTCTCTCTCTCTCTCTCCGCTCTCCTCCCCTGCAACTCTCTCTCCTCTCTCTTTCTCTCTCTCCTCTCCCATTTTTCCTTCGTTTCCTCTCTCCTCACTCCCTCTTTTCTCTCACTCACTGTCTTCTTTCTTTCCCCCTTTCTTTCTTTCTTGTCCTTTTTTTGTTCTCTTTCTTCCCAATTCCATTTCATTTTTTTGGGGGTCTTTTTCTCTTCTCTCTCCTTTCCTTCCTTCTCCTTCTTTTTTCCGTTCCTTTTTCCACCGTTTTTTTTTTTTCTTTTTCTGTTCCCCCTCTATCTTTTTTTTATTTTCTTCTTTCCTCCCTTTCATCCCTTTCTTTTCGCTTTCTTTTCCTTTCCTCTCTTCCACCGTTTTCCTTCGTTTCTTTTCTCTCTTTTCCTCGTATTTTGTTTTTTATACTTCTTCTTTCTTTTCCCTCTTTTTCCTCTCTTTTCTTTCTTTCCTTTTTTTTATTAGAAAAATATCTTTTCCCAGTTTCTCTTTATTTTAAGCTCCCCCCCCCCCCCCCCCCCCTTTTTATCTGTTTCCTGTTTCCCCTTCCCTCATGTCCTTTCGTCTTTTCTCGCCCCATTTCATTCATCTTTTTCATTTGTGTATTGATGATTTTGATACAAATATCTCTCCACCTTTCATTGATTATCTGATGCTGTTTCATTTCATCACCTGCTTTTCCACACCCACTCCTCCTCGCACTCTCATTATCTCCCTCTCCCCGCTCTCTCTCTCTGTGCCTTTGTCCTCTCTCTCTCTGTGTGTGTGCTCTGTGTGTGTGTGTGTGTCCTCTCTCTCTCCTCTCTCTCCCTCTCTTCTCTCTCTCCGTCTCTCTCTCTCGTTCTCTCTGTCTCTCTTTCTCTCTGTCTGTCTGTCTCTCTCTGTCTGTCTGTCTGGGGGGTCTCCTTCTCTCTCTCTGTCTCTCCTCTCTCTCTCCTCCCCCTCTACTCCTCTCCTCTCCCTCTGTCTCTCCTCTCTCTCTCTCTCTCTCTCCCGCTCTCCTCTCTCTTCTCTCTCTCCTCTCTCCTCTCTCCTTCCTCTCCCTCTCCCCTCTTCTCTCCTCTCTCTCTCTCCCGCCCTCCTCTCTCCCCCTCTCCCCCCCCCCCCCTCCCTCTCCTCTCCTCTCTCTCTGTGGTGGTTTTTCAAAAAAGCCCATTGTCCCTTATGAGGGGGTATGGAGAACGTAACAACAATATGCGCATTTTACAGAACACTAGAAAAACTGGATGGACTTCTCCCTCTCACCTCACGAAGTCATGGCTGACTTCTGAATTCTCTCTCTCTCTCTCTCTTCTCCCTCCTCTCTCCTCTCTCTCTCCCCTCTCTCTCTCTCTCTCCTCTCTCTCTCTCTGTGGTGGTTTTGTTCAAAAAAAAAGGCCATTGTCCCTTATGAAGGGGGTATGGAGAACGTAACAACAATATACGCATTTTACAGAACACTAGAAAAACTGGATGGACTTCTCTCTCACGGAGACATGGCTGACTTCTGAATTCTCTCTCTCTCTCTCTCTCTCTCCTCTCTTCTCTCTCTCTCTCTCTCTCTCCCTCTCTCTCTCTCTCTCTGGATGGACTCTCTCTCACTCTCTCGCTTCTGAATTCTCTCTCCTCTCTCTCTCTCTCTCTCTCTCGCTCTCTCTCGCTCGCTCGCTCGCTCTCTCGCTTGCTCTCGCTCTCACCTCTTCTGTACAGTTTTGTGTTTTAAAACGTGTTTCCCCCCCCCCCCCCCCCGCCATACTTTACCATCAACACGCGCCACTTCCCGCCAGTGGCACTACTACATCGTTTTCTTGATGGTTCTCTTGTTTTCTTACCGATATTTTCTTGTGCCGCCAGTAGGAGGGGGAGGGAGAAGTCGGGCACCAGCTTGGCATCTGTTGGTAGACGTCTTGCTGTACTTGTAAAGAATGTCAGTCATCCGACAGATGGCCATCTTTCAAATGTCCGACAGCAGGTCGTGGTGGTTGGGGAGGAAGGGGGGGGGGGGGGGGGGGCAGGTTTCTTTGTGGTTTCCATGCGGTAATTTGCCATGTGCTTCCTTCTTCGTCTGAACGTCTTACGAAGGTAGTGCTGCGAGATAGGGAGAGACCCAACCAATGTTCGCTCGAGTATACAAATGAGGATTGCGCGTCCTGTGGGTGACTCGTTTGCGAACGGGTTTTTAGTTTGGCGTTTTGTCCGTTGTGAGGGTAGAGAGAGAGACCTGAACATGCGACAGTTGTGTTGATGGATCGTTCAGCCGGTGAACAACCCTGCTTTCCTCTTTTGAGAATGGTCAGAAGCACAGATCAAACCATAACCATAACCACACCACACCACACCACGCCTTACACACCACACCACGCCTCACCACACATCTCACCACCTCATACCACACCACACCACACCACGCCTCACCACACATCTCGCCACCTCATACCACACCACACCACCCACCACACCACACCAAACACCACACCACACCAAACATTACATCACATCACATTTCACCACACCACGCCACACCACATCACATCACATCACATCACATCACACCACACCACACCACGCCACATAACATCACATCATACCGCACCACACCACACCACACACCACATCTCACCACATCTTACCACACCACCCACAGCCACCCCCACACACCAAACACCACACCACACCGCATAACATTACATCTTCCACATCATTCCACACCACATCACCCACAACCGCACCACACCCAACTCAATGCTACCCAACATATGGCCACATCACCATCAATATAGTACTACCATCACACCACACCACACACACACCACCTCACCACACCACCGCGTAAGTGGGGAGTTTGGCATACGGTTATCTGTGGGGATATAAATCCTGCAAGCGTGTGGCAGAGAGGATTATGGTAGGATCTGATCAGACCCTTCGCTAGTGGGATATGCACTCGCTCACATACTGATATACATGCGCGCGCGCGCGCGCGCGCGCGCGCACGCACGCACGCACGCACACACACACACACACACACACACACACACACACACACACACACACACACACACACACACACACACACTTGCGCTCACGCACTCAGCCCTCTCACTGACTGACTGACTCTCTCTCACGCACGCATACTCACACTGACACACACACACGCGCGCACACCCACACACACACACACACACGCGCGCGCGCGCATACTCTCTCTCTCTCCCTCACACACACACACACACACACACACACACACACACACACACACACGTGTGCGCGCGCACTCATATTCACTGATTCACTACTCTCCCGTCACTCTCTCTCTCTCTCTCTCTCTCTCACTCACACACACACACACACACACACACACACACACACACACACACACACACACACACACACACACACACACACAGAGGACGAAACAGGCTGGGAATGAATGTGGCAGTCATCATCACCACGGACGATGTGTGTGGTGGCCATCAGACGTCTGTCCGACTCTCAGCTGTTGCCAGAACCTGCTTCGCTGACTTACTCTTGACCTGAGGCTTCTTGGCCACAGCCCGCCCTGGACTGCAGGTAGGGAGAGAGAGGGCACTGACTGGTTGCGCTTGGTCACACGCACGCGCACGCACGCACGCACACACGCACACACACACACAGAGGCATGCGTGCGCGCACATACACACGTGCACACGCACGCAAATATACACGCACACGCAATGTGTGTGTGCTTCTAATACAATACAATACAATATACACAACACACACACACACACACACACACACACACACACACACACACACACACAGAGGGAGAGGGAGAGGGAGAGAGTGAAACCGACCGACCAGCTGACGGACTGAAGATCTTATTTTCCGAGTTCTTTGGCGAGACATCCCGGCAGACTTGGGCAGCATGCCATCAGGTAAATACAGTCGACCAGGAAGTGGGTCTTCACGGGCTGGTTATTGCCCCTGTTCAGACAGGTGCCACAAATCGGACATTTGGCTTTGGGCAGTGTGTGAATGACCCCCATCCCTGTCTGGTCAGTTTTTAAACGGTTTTTTTTTTTTTTTTTTTTTTTTTTTTTTAACCTTCTCAGGAGAAAACGAAGATATAAAAAAAATTCCCTTCAAGAACGCCCATCGCGCTGTCACATGTGAATCGCAAAACAAGGGTTTGTCCCAAAACGAGCGTGCTGCCTAGTGTTTGCCTGCGTATGCTTATCTGACATACTTTTTTTTTTTTTGGTAAGAGATGCGATTTCAAGCGTGCTGTCACTTTACAATTTGCTGTTGTTAGTCGAAAATGTTTGTAAGAGACGCGATTCCAAGCGTGCTGTCTCTTGACAATTTGCTGTAGTCAGGCGAAAATATATGTTTAGAGGATTTGTCATCATGAGCCAGTGAACAGCGCTTCTGATAGACTCCTGACCCTTGCCGCGCTTAGAATCAAATCAAGGAGCTGTGGTTGTATAAATGAACGTCTGCTTCTTTAAAATCAAAATTGTGACATCTAGACGTTCTTTCGTAAGTTGACTTAAAGCTTTCGTTTTGAGTCGACTTAGTTCAAAGGTGTTTTGTTTTCCGAGGCCTGATGTGTAGGAAGGAGGGAAAACAGACACCCGAAAGCCAGGGAATCCTGATTGTTTTGAGAAATTTTGGTTCTCGCATTTCGACATACTCGTTCAGGTTAGTGTGTGTGTGTGTGTGTGCGTGTGCGTGTGTGTGTGTCTCCTGGTTTTGAGCGTGTTGAAAGGGGGAGGAGAGGAGAGGGAAGAAGTAAGAGTTCCTTGAGCATGGTTTCATACATCAACCAAGTAGAAACGGGCTTCTTGTGTGTGTGTGTGTGTGTGTGTGTGTGTGTGTGTGTGTGCGTGCGTGCGTGCTCCTCCATTTTATTTCCATTACTTGTAGCCTAAAGGCAGTTATTATTTCAAAGCTGAAGTTTATTTTGATGTTACACAAAAGACATGTGGGCTATGTGCTGCACTGAAACACACGTGTAAAAGGCCATTTTCTGAAACAAGCAGGAAACCGTTTGACAGAGCACATTGCACAGTCATAGTCCTACGTAGAGTCGTTGCTGTTCCTCAGTTCCAGTAACTAGTATGTATATGGGGACGATGCTGCTTAGAACTTTGTATTTGCTGCATACCACCCAAATAACACTCAGTATGAATTCGTGAGCGTACTTAGACGGTGCTTCATTTTCTAATGCAATCCACTAACGTTTTTTCTTATATGAAAGCTGGAATTGTTTGCTTCTTTCCCATGCGTTGCAGCTAACTCAAATATGTTAGAATCTCTGTCTGCCAAAACAAACGTCATTTGGGATGAAAATTTGATATATCCACGCTCTTTTCGTACCATTTTGTCACGGACCCATATTTATGGTGTGTTGTTGTTGTTGTTGGTGGTGGTGTTGGTGTGTGTGTGTGTGTGTGTGTGTGTGTGTGTGTGTGTGTGTGTGTGTGTGTGTGTGTGAGAGAGAGAGAGAGCGAGAGAGAGAGAGGTAATTCTTTTTCTTGGCGTGTCTTTTTGGTTTGTCTAGGAAAAAGAGATCCCTGAACAAGTTAGAAGGTACATCGTGTATTTTCAAAAGTTCTTGAGAAGGTTGTCATCAGCTTACAGCTCTTACTTTTTTTTATTTATTTTTGTTTATTTATTTATTTATTTATTTATTTATTTATTTATTCATTTGTTTTGTGTTGTGTGTGTGTGTGTGTGTGTGTGTGTGTGTGCGCGCGCGCGCGCGCGCGTGCATGCGTGGGTGTTGACAAGAGAAATCTGCCTTCTCGTAGATACTGTTCATCTTTCTTTCTTTTGACGTACAGCTAAGCTCTCTAAGCTTACGAAGGAAACGTCTGTTTTTTAAACTCTTCCTCTCTGCTGTTGCCAATACTTTCAGACTCTTGTATGGTAAACGTATACAGCCCACCCCTTCCTTTCTCCCTCCCCCGCCCCCCCGCACTTCCCAATCATCCACTTACAACACCCCCCCACCCCCACCCCCCACCCCGTCCAGAATGGAGTTGTGTGGCTTTGGCCAGGGGCTGTGGAAGATGAAAGGTGCTGGGCGTGTATCCCTGTATTGATCGGGTGTCCGACCTCACGGTCTATTATGGGCTGGGAATCGGAACAAGCTTCTTGCCCTCCCCCTGCCGCTCTCCGGGCGAAGTTTCCACCCAAGTGATCAGTTGTATCCATCTGTTTGTCCATCAGAGGGACGGCTTGTGGTTTGGGTTGTCTGTCTTTATGTCTGTCTGTGTTTCTCTGTGTGTGTCTGTTTCTCTCAGTCTGTCGGTCTTTGCCTCTTCCTCTGTGTGTGTGTGTGTGTGTGTGTGTGTGTGTGTGTGTGTGTGTGTGTGTGTGTGTGTATTCCTTCGTGTGTGTGTGTCTCTCTCTCTCCCCCCCAATCCTACCCTTTGTCTGTGCTTGTATACTTTTGTCTCTTCCTTCCCACCCGTTCTCCCTCTTCTCTCCCGCCCCCCGGTTCCACACGGTATCCTCACCCTTCTCTTTTTCCCACCCACCCAGTAATTGGAAACAGTAATTTGACGGGTGATGACGCAGGCGACGCCTCCACTCCTGCCTAACCCTCCCCATCCCCCTTTTTTTTCTTCTATTTTCCTGGCGTGGTGGACCTGTGGAGCGTAAGCACCTGTGGCCATCTCCACCAAAAGAAAGGGACAGAGGACAGTGTTTGTCACCGGTAGGAAGGGGGAGGGGGAGGGGGGGGGGGGGGGGCCTGTGGTCAGGGTTTTTTTTTTTTTTTTTTTTTTTTTATTTACCTGGCACACGTGACGGGAGCCATTTGTCCTGTTATTTTTTTCTTTTCCTTTTTTTTTTTGATTCCCTGCGCTTCTCTCTCTCTCTCTCTCTCTCTCTCTCTCTCTCTCTCTCTCTCTCTCTCTCTCTCTCCTCTCCGCTGGTGACAATCCTGAAAGCGATCAGTGCAGTCAGCTGGTGGACCTGAACCTGCAAGCACGTAGACGTGAACGTGGACATTTTCGGCCTCTGGAACCTTTCCTAAAGATTCCATTGATGTCATCTCCTGTGGAATGCCTGAATCCAATCCAGCAAGCTGTTCCTGGGCTGGTCTGTGGAGTCAGCTGACCTCGACACTGTGACTGGCTCCAGTGCTGGTGGTGAAAGGGTCCGAGAGAGACGGGCCTCCAGAGGACGCGGCGAAGGGGCCGAGTGTTGGTTGGTCTGTCTGGCTCCTCCGCTTGGTATATGGCTTCCAACGATAACAGAGCCCGTTGGCGCGTCTGTAGCCTTGGTTTAGTCTTCATTTGTAAGGGAGGCTGTTGGTCCTGTTGATAAATGACGTTGTAGGTGAGATGCGGCAGCTGCTGTATGCGGAAGGTTCGTTTTGTCTTGTGGCATAGCAGTAGCAGCGCCCCCCTCCCCCCTCCCCTTCTCGGCCTAGCTTAAAACTTTAATGGGGAAGGTGGTGTCGTGATATAGGGTATGAGGTAGCTGGTGCTGTGTGCGGACAAATATGTACATGGGGCAAGATAAATGTCTTCGCTGGCTTACCCACGTTTCTCGTTTGTTGAGAGTCCTTGGCCGTCGAACCATGGAGCGCGGGCGCGGAGCGCGTGTGCGTCGCTCTCTCTCTCTCTCTCTCTCTCTCTCCTCCTCTCTCTCTCTCTCTCGCTCTGTGTGTGTGTGTGTGTGTGTGTGTGTGTGTGTGTGTGTGTGTGTGTGTGTGTGTGCTCAAACTTGGCAGTTTTGACCCTGCCAGCAGCGAAAAGTTCTGAACCGCCACCAGTCCATGAACGGGAGGCAGACACAGAGCCAGTGACGTGGACAGGAAGAGGTATATGACTTCACTATACGCAGGACTCAACTTGCGAAAAGGAGAATACTTATCCCCCTTCCGTCCCTACCCCTTCCCTCTCCCCTCCCTCCTCCTCCTCATCTTATGTCTGGAGGTTGTGGTGGTGATCTTGCTTCCTAATTTCGTTAAGAAAGCTTCCCCCTCCTCCCCTAGGGTAGTATGTGAGATGCTGCCGCTGTGTGCAGATGATGTCTTCAACCAGCTTAGTGTGACGTGATTTCGTTGTCTGCAGCCGATTGGATTGCCCATCTCGTGTCTTTTTCTCTTTCTACTAGCCGCGTTTTTCGTTTTCCTTCTCCTTCTCTCTCCTCTCTCTGCCGTCCCCAATTGAGGTTATGTGTACATCTTCTCTCTCTCTCTCTCTCTCTCTCTCTCTCTCTCTCTCTCTCTCTCTCTCTCTCTCCTCTCTCTCTCTCTCTCTCTCCTCTCTCTCTCGCCCCCACCCCCATCCCCTTCCATTATCTCCGCTCATCTCCTTCATTTTTGTGTATTGAAGTGCTGGGAGTAAGGGGATAGGACGAAAAGGTCGGTGGTGAGAGGCGGGGAAGTGGGGTGGGGGTGGAGTTGCGCAGTGTTGCGCAGTGTTCGAATTTCACGCAATGGAGTTATAGAACACACTACGAAATTCCGAACTTTTGAAAAAGAAGAAAACCAAAATCAATAGTGCCTGTCGCCAACAAGAATCCTTCATCAGACCTTTGGCATTACGGCCTACCAGACGAGCAAAAGTAAGTTTTAGCGTGTTTTTCTTCTTTTCGTTTTTTTTTTTTTTTTTTTTTCTTTTGTTTTTTTCCCCCCCAAAAAAGTGAATTCAAAGCAAACAAGCGTGTTTTGTCCGTATTTTTGTTCTTTTCGGTGTTTAATGAAAAGTGAAGTCAAAGTAAACAAGCGCGTGTTTGTCCATGAAGATTCAGGCTGAATGACCAGCAACGGCTGAATTCGAAGGCAATCTTTCTTCCAGCCGCATGGAAGCTCACAGAATTCGGCGATTCACGTCACCGGACCTAATGTATTGGCTTTTCTAAAGAGTCAGGCATGAACAATGGAGAGGAAGCTGAAACAGGCTGGTTTCTGTCTCGGCTTCTCACCGTTTTAAATGCTGTTCGCCTCCGATACAGACAAAGACGAACGTTGTCTTGTAGGGCGAGGGGTCAAAGGGGGAAAAAAAAAAAAAAAAAAGGAAAATTTTCCTAATTTATGCACACCAAAAATCCCCCCTAACCAGGCTACACACAGAAATCATAAAGTTTCTTTCCCACTAGACTGTAAGCCGTTCACGGAACCACTGTTGCGTCCTTCATGCCTGGAGAGTGGAGTGGCCTCATCATGAGGTCATTAATTAGCGCGGCTCTCAGACTTGGGGAAGTTTGGGGAGTAGTGGGGGGGGGGGAGGGTGTAATAGAGGAACGGAAGAGAAGAGGGGGGGGGGGGGGGGGGGGGGATGTTGGAGGGTGTCAGGAGAGGTCGGTCGGCCGTTTTCAAGTCGATGGTCGGCCCCTCCATTGGCTTCCTGCACTAAAGTTGGTTGGAGTAAAGATTGAGCTGCGCCTTTTTCAGGCAAGGCAGTCGTCATTGGGCCTTGGTCTGGGGCTTCGGCGTCACGTGGCTGGGGCTCTTTTCTTGAAGGGCCGGCAGCACAGGAGATGCGGTGTAGTATGTATGTGGCATTGATGTGGTGGTGGTTGTCTGTGTGTTCCTCACTGTGTTGACCTTGTCTGGGCCTAAATTCTGCTGTATTTTTGGCGAGAGCATTTTTTTTCAACGAGGCTGAGGATACTACTGCCGTGTGAACAAATCGCTGATTTAGTGACGTTTCGTTGGTCGTTGGTTGGTCGTCAGGTCGTTGATCGTCTGGACCATGTACGCCATTACTCAGGGAGTGAAGGAGGCCGTCATGGACGCCGGTAAGTACGTGCAATCTTGTGGAAAGATGGCGGAGCATACTGGGTTTATTAGTCCGTGATGATGATTTTTTTTTTCTCTCTAGTCCTTCCAAGAAATGGCGACAGTACCCCGTTTTCCCGGAAAATATACTGGTCAAATGTTTTCGTCATAATGAACGACTCGAGCGAAAACAAAATTACTTTTCTGAAGGCATAATGAATGTTTTCCTGTTTTCACAAGTTTTTGTCTGTCAAGAAAACGTTCACAATATCTGTTTATTCCCCCCCCCTTGAAAAATCAGTTATCACTGTCTGGAAGAAATGTCTTCCTGCGGAATAAGTGATAATACACATTTCCCTATCAACATCGTTTAAGTGGGTAGTAGTTATGTAATTTCCCGTGGAAAGCAGTGGGGGGGAAAAACCAAACAAACCTGGTTTCCCCATGTGATTGGTTTCTAGAAGAATAATTATTTTTTTTCTCAGGAGAGAGAGAGAGAGAGAGAGGAGGGGGGGGGGGGGGGGGGGGGATCGAAGTCAAAGAGGGGGGGGGGGGGGGGGGGGGGGATAGGATGGGGGCTAAAGAAACGGAAACAAATCGAACCTTGTGACTCAGGGGGTGAGGGTGATGGAGGCGGCAGTACTCAAACCAGTTGAAACAGAAAGCAAACCAAACGAACGTACCGACGTTTCCGTGTCAGCCCTTTGTCCCCATAGAATAGTGACTGTATTGCATTATCGAGAATACAATAAAACTACAAGCGCATTTGATTCTCCATAGACACCGGGCGTGCAAAACGTGAAAGCATGAAGACCAGGCCGATGGATTCACCACCTCTGGAACGTCACAATGACCGGATGACGTCAGTCAGTGCAGACGATGACGTGACGTTGGGATGTGACGGCAGACGGCAGTGTAGAGACTCTTTTGTGGACAGTAGAGTCATTGAATCTGATGATGACGACAGACAGCACGGAAAGACTGCACTGTCTGCCTCAGTAGGACATGAGCCAAGGGACGTGCGAACCCAGCTGTTGATGTGGTATTGACGACTCGCAGTGGAATGCTGCCCCGATAGGCGAAGGGACAGGCGAAACGATCTCTCTGTCTGTCTGTCTGTGTCTTTGTCTCTGCTGTCTGTCTGTCTGTCTGTCTCTCTCTCGTCTCTCTCTCTCTCTCTCTCTCTCTCTCTCTCTCTCTCTGTACTTTACATTTTTTCCTACGGCGATTGAGTTCATTTTGTATTATTGAATATGTACACTTTTCTTGAGCACTGCAAGTAGCAATGTGTGTCTCTTGACATACAGGCTTTATAGGCCATTGACGAACATCTACACCCCCCCCCCCCCCCCCCCCCCCCCCCCGCTGCCCTCTGTCTGTCTGAGGAGTTCCCCTCCTCTGTCTTTCTGTCTCTGTCTCAGTCCATATGCTCTGTCTGTATCTCTCTTATCTGTCTCACACACTTCGTCTCACACTCCATCTCACACTCTGACTCTCTGTCTCTTTGTTCTTCTCTGTATCCCTGTTTTCTCTCTCTCTCTCTCCCTCTCTCTCTCTCTCTCTCTCTCTCGTCTCTCTCCTCTCTCTCTCTCTCTCACTCAAATCTCCGAGTGAGTATTTTTGACATGTTGCATGCTTTACTGCTTTCCTACTTTCCTTCCTGCCTGTTTTTCATTCATTGTCATTCTTCATCTTTTTATTTTTCCTCTGTTTTTTTCGTCTTTCTGTCTTTCTCTCTCTCCCTCTCTCTCTCTCTCTCTCTCTCTCTCTCCCTTCTCTCTCGCTCTCTCCTCTCTCCCCCCTCTCTCTCTCGCTCTCTCCCTCTCTCCCTCCCTCCCTCCTTTTTGTGAAGATGTAGTTGCCTGTACGATGAAGTCTGCTCAGGGCGGAAAGAAGTCTTTGTCGGGGGTGGGATGGGGTTGTTGCGCTGACACTAGATATGCCAGGAACCACACGAATGAAAATGCTTGAAAGTGTGAACATCTCCTTCTCCTCCTCTCCCACAGTCACAGACAGACAGACACGCATGCACACACGCATGCACGCACACG
>JADBJO010001308.1:0-27500 GCA_016801955.1 Conus betulinus | reverse complement strand
GTGCCAGGGGAAGTGGGGAAGGAATGTCACCATCTTCTTTGCCTTGTTATGTTTTTAAAGTTGCTTGTTTGTTTGTTTTAAGGGGTAGGGGCACGAAGGTATGTAAGGTGGTGACGAGGGTGCTTTCGGTGATGTTAGGGAAAGGTGGGTGGGGGTGAAGAATGAGGTGGGGGGAGGTACACACACACACACACACACACACACACACACACGCACACACACACGCACACACGCACGCACGCACACACACACCCTTCCCACTCACGTCGACATACAAGTGACGGGGAATGCAGTCTTCCTTGGAGCAGGCATGGTTTAATAAAAGCACGCAGCATTGCCCCGTCCAGCTTCGTGGAAGCAGTTTTACAGTGGGATCTTCCGTTTGATGAGATTTTCTTGTTTGTTTTGTTTTGCGTGCGTATGTTACATTCCTTATATCCCCTCGTTGTTGGATGGAACACACAACAGAGAGGCTTCAAGCGACCCGATAGGAAAAGAGGACTGACGCGGCCCTTGGCATTGGAGGGAGAGAGAAGAGGAGGAAGAGGAGGAGGAGAACTGTGAAGTGAGCTGCCAACCCTCTGGCAGCGGGAGCCCAGCAGATAAGGTCGGCTGGCCATGTGTCAAGTGGGCTTGCTACCTGCCTGCACCTCTCCTCCTATCTCTCCACCTGTCTAATTGCCTGGGTCCGGGCCTGGGGCCATGCGTGGTCTGCTCCCCGACTTCTGTCATGATAGATCGGACGGCATTTGCCCGTGTGGCAATGTTTGGAAGAGCTGTAGGACGGCGTTTGTCCTTGGGGATGTGCATCACAGATCGTTAGGATGGAATTTGTCCTTCGTGGCTGTGTATTATAGATCGGTGGGAAGGAATTTGTCCTCTGTTACAGTGTATTATAGTTCGTTAGGATGGAATTAGTCCTTTGCGGCTGTGCAGTATAGATCGGTGGGATGGATTTTGTCATTTGTGACTGTGTCGGAGATCTGTCAGGCAGCATAATAATACGTCCTTCTTGGCATGTAACTGAGATCTGTCAGATGTATTACGCGCCCTTGAACGTGTATTGGAGGTGTACTGCACAACATTTGTCCATGTGGGTGAGTGTTTGAAATCTGTGGAACGACATATTGCCACTGCGTCATTGAGTACTGGGGATCTTCAGAGGGATTTGCCTTTTGATAGTGTAACAGAGTTCTGTGGAGAGTGTTTGACCCTGTTACAGCGTATTGGGGATCTGTGGAGGGTATTTGTCCTCGTTACAGCGTATTGGAGATCTGTGGAGGGTATTTGTCCTTATTAAAGCGTATTGGAGGTCTGTGGAGGGTATTTGACCCTGTTACAGCGTATTGGGGGTCTGTGGAGGGTATTTGTCCTCGTTACAGCGTATTGGAGGTCTGTGGAGGGAATTTGTCCTTATTAAAGCGTATTGGAGGTCTGTGGAGGGAATTCGTCATTATCAAAGCGTATTGAAGACCTATGAAGGTATTTGTCCTTACTACAGCGTACTAGAGGTGTGCACAGGGGATTTGTCCTTATTACAACGTACTGGAGGTGTGTACAGGGGATTTGTCCTTATTACAGCCTACTGGAGGTGTGTATAGGGGATTTGTCCTTATTATAGCGTATGGAGACTTGTGGAGAGTGTTTGTCCTTACTACAGCCCACTGAGGGTCTGTGGAGGACACTTGACTGTATTACAGCGTACTGGAGATCTATGGAGGGTATTTGTCCTGATGGCAATGTACGGAATATCTGTAGAGGGTGTCTGTCCATATGACAGTGTACTGAAGACCTGTTAAGGAAATTTGCCCTTGTGATAGTATATTGAAAATCTGTGGATGGTATTTGCGCTTATGACGGTGTGTACTTAGAGATCTGTTGATAGTAATTCGTAGTTTTGACAGTGTATTGGAGATCTGGGGAGGGTATTTGTCCTTGTGACAGTTATGGGAGAGTTGTGAAGGGCATTCGTGCTTGTGACAGTGTATCGGAAATCTGTGGAGGGTGTTTGTGCTTCTGACAGTGTATCGGAGATCCGTGGAGGGCGTTTGTGGATGTGGCGGTGTATAGGAGATCTGTAGATGGTGTTTGTGGTTGTGACAGTGTATTGGAGATCTGTAGATGGTGTTTGTGGTTGTGACAGTGTATTGGAGATCTGTGGAGGGTGTTTGTGGTTGTGATAGTGCATCGGAGATATGTGGAGGGTGTTTGTGGTTGTGACAGTGTATCGGAGCTCTGTGGAGGGGCATTTGTCCATGCCACAGGGCAGTGGAGATTTGTGAAGGTTATTTTTGCTTGTGACAGTGTAAGGTAAGGCAATGCTGCTTACAGCCCAGCCGACCGTAAAGGGCCACATCTTGTGACAGTGTATAGATCTTTTGGAAAGTGTCTGTATGTTGCAGACTTGTTAGAAGGCATTCGCTGTTGTGGCTGCATATCAGAGATCTGTTGGAAGGCATTCACTCTTATGGGCTGTATATATCAGAATACACTCTTATATCAGAAATCTGTCGGTAGACATTTTTTCCTGAGGCTATGTGTCGGAGATTTATCAGACGGCATTAATGTTGTTCCTGAAAAAGTCTGTCTGACGCGGCATACGCTCTGGTGGTATATTTGGATAATTATGTTGATGGCATTCGTCCTTGCCGCTGCGTCTCGGAGGTATGTCAGACGGCGTTGCTCCTTGTAGCTATGATGAAGAGATCTGACAGACAGTAATTGTCAGCGATAAAAGCGTCTCCGGCGCTGAAAGAAAAGGACGGGGTGGTTTTGTAAGGCGAAGAAGAGATTATGTAAAGGCTACCAGGGGTGTTACACGGCAGACCGAATGTAATGGCGGCAGGAGGACCACAGAGAGTTCACGAGATGTAGGATGTAGATTGTCTGGCACTTCCCCCCCCCCCCCCCCCCCACCCCCCCACCCCTTTTTTTTTTTTTTTAGCTTTTTTTTGGGGGGGGGGGGGTGGGGGGGGGGTGTAAACTATTGTATTTACTGACTTTTGTTATGTCATAAGTAGGCTACTTGTTCCTGCATCTTCGAGGGGGATTATTATTTTGTTTCTTTATTTAAATTTTGAAATGGAAGGTGTGTGTGTGTGTGTGTGTGTGTGTGTGTGTGTGTGTGTGTGTGTGTGTGTGTGAGAGAGAGAGAGAGAGAGAGAGAGAGAGAGAGAGAGAGAATGATAATCAAAGGTGGGGGGTGGGGGTGGGTGGGGGGAAGTTTGAAATTCTGATGACTGGCTGTAGAATTAGAGTTGGGAACAATTTTCGTGATGTTCTCCCCTTTTGTGGCCGTATAATAGCTCAGCGGATGTTGCATAGCGAATGTGGACTGGTCTGTACTATCGATTGTTACGCACAGCAGGGGTCCGTTAGCAGAGAAGCCTGGAAGAGGAAGCTGAAACTGATCTGATCTTCCGTCTTTGGCACCGCGTCGTCCTCTTACCCCTTTTCCTTTTCATTCTCTTCCTATGTATTCTGCCCCCCACCCCTACCCCCACCCCAAGCACCCTCCCCCTCTTTTGGTGCAACATCACCAGCGACTTTTACCCCCGTGTCTCTTCCACCTCCCAGCTTGTCCTCCTACATCTCTCTTCCTATAACTTCTAATCCTCCTCCTCCTCAGTTTCAGTACTCCACCCCCTCATCGGTTTCTCGTCCTCTGACACTCTTACTCGTTTTCCTCCATTTTCTTCATTCTCCCACCACCACCTCTTTTTATCCTTCTTCACCTTCGCCCCCCTCTTGTTCCTCTTCTCTTTCTTCTGCCACTCCTGATCCGCCTCTTAGGTCTGTTTTGGATGTTGGTATGCATGAAACCTTGTGCCGCGGGTGACCTTAGCTATGCTGTAAATTGATCCTGGAAAAGAACCACTGGCCTATGTAATATAAACTAAAAATGAACAGAGGGCGTTTGGCTGACGTGGCAGCACACTGCCCAGCCAGGAAGTTGACATGACGGCCACATGGACGATGGCGTATTGAATGAACGCGCTTCGTGCCTAGCCGGCCATCAGATGGAAGAGAGAGAGAAAGAGATCGTCTGTGGGAGAGAGCTGAACACGCCAAAGGGTTTATCTTAATGGGACCAGCGTTGTATGGCCCTCCGGGCCGTCGGACCACCCCGGAGCCCGGCGATAGCTCTCTCCCGTGTTCTCTGTGGAACCATTCTAGCTTTATTAGCCCGTGATAACCGGGTTTGCGAGGAAGCGGTTGTGATCCTTCAACAAAACGGTGATAATTCCGTTTTTTTTCCCCCGGGGGAAATCGTTTGCGACCTCCGCTGGAGTAGTTACGTTTTCTCCTCCGCTTTCGTTTGTTTTTGTTTGTTTGTCCGTCAACAGGGTGACGTAAAGCGATAACGAGCCTTTCACAAAACTGTGATAATTCCGTTTTCCCCCCAGAAAAGCGTTTATGATCTCCACCGTCGCAGTTACGTTTTCTCCCGCCTCCGTTTGGTTGTTTTTACCGTTGAGGAGGATGTGACACAAGGCGGTTATGATCCATTAATAAACCTGTGATATTTCTGTTATTTGTGTATGCTATAACTGGACTAATATGTGTGTACTTGTGTGTGTTTCTTTCTTGGTTGCTTTTCTTAGGTCCTTTTCTAAATCTTTATATGGGCTTGTTTCCCGGGTTTTTGAAGGAATGCACTAGAAGAAATATTAGAGTCTACTATCCATACTGTTCTTTACCTCATGTAATTTGAATACGTTTGTTCGAAAGAAATGTGATATTTCCGATTTCCTGGGAAATCATTTATGACCTTCGCCAAAGCAGAACTTTACGTTTTCTCCCGCCTCCGTGTGTTTGTCCGTCCGCCTGGTCGCATAAAAACTGCTGGACCCCAACTCTTCCCTCACCCCACACCACACCACCGTGCCCAAAAGATGGAACGTGGCATAAACACTACTGGACCCCAACTTTTCCCTCGCCCCACACCACACACCACCGTGCCCAAGAGATGGAACGTGGCATAAAAACTGCTGGACCCCAACTCTTCCCTCATCATACACCGCCCAACCCCACCCCACCGTACCCAAAAGATACAACGTGGCCCATGAGTGAATCCATAAGATTGGGGGATGACCCGGATTAATCGGCGGATCCAGAATTGTTCATCATGTAATCCCGCGGAACAAACTCCAACGATCGATAGAGGGTAAAGAGATGGAACATTCCTGCTGGGGGAAATCGTTACATTTTTGTCCAGGTCTTTGGTGTAGTAGGGATCAAACGATGCCTGATGCTCCTCCTAAGATGATTGCACAATTTCCTCTAAACATAAACACTGTGAAGTAACTTGTACGATAGGATAACTACATAATGATGGAGTAGTGTAGTGTATTTTCACGGAACATCAAAGCATTTTAATGATAGAAACACTGATCTTTCCTTTTTCTGCGTGCCCTTAAAAAACAACGTGCACGGGAAGTAACTTGTTTAGTCCCGAACAAGCATTTCTTCCCCTGCTGTTTTCAACTGACTAAAAGAGCAGACCCAAGATGCGTTCGTTTGGCAGAATTTTGCGAATGTCCGAGTGCGGAGGTCTGCGCTTTCCCGAATGTAGAAGTCTGCGTTTTCCCCGAGTGCCTTTTTCCTTATCACCGTGTCCTTGATGGTCAGGAACAGGATTGTGAAATGAGGGACAATTGCTTTTTTCAGATATCGCTATTTTCTTGAAACGGTTTCCTCGGAAAACTCGTGATCGTATCTGGTTTCTGTAATATTCGAGATTTTTTTTTTTTTTTTCTAAAAGGGTGATTGCTTTCGGTGGGAAACCGGGGGACAACAGTTATAACGGGCTTGTGCAGTTTTTCTGCCCCCTAATAGTTTCCACGTCAGATGTCGCCCCGCATTACTCTGGCCTGGTGAGCACGGCACTCCAACGCGACCGTCCGTCCAGTGGGAAATAGGAAAACACCCCACGGTTCTAACTACATATCACACACACACACACACACACACACACACACACACACACACACACACACAGAGAGAGAGAGAGAGAGAGAGAGAGAGAGAGAGAGAGAGAGAATGAATCTATGACGCCAACCACCATCCCGGCCACAGATATAGGCTGGTTTGGGTCAGATGGTGCCGGTTTACAGCAGAACCCTAACCATCCCATCTCGTCTGCCCCCACCCCATCCCCCATCCGCGCGGCCTTTACCCGCCACTCTTGTAACTAAAAAGAAACCCGAGGGACGGCTTAGTTTTCAGGGTGGTAACCGTTTTTCATGGCTGAGTTAGTTGAATGGTCAGAACATTCATTTGACTCTCCAGGCCGGCTCAAGGAAATAACAAACAAGGGGGAACAATTCTTGCTCGCTTGGTGGGACAATTGAGTTAGCTTGGGACGTATTTTTCTTTTTTTTCTTTCTTTTCTTTTCTTTCTTTTCTTTCTTACTCTTTATTTCTTCCCTTTCTTGCTTTCTTTTTCTTGAAGGATGTTACCTCTTTTTTTTTTTTTTTGTTCAATACGTTTTCGTGTCAGCATTTGTGGTGGGGGAATCGGTGTCATAAGCATCATTCGATTAGAGCGAAGGGCGTGTAAATCCTCACCATGTCAGCCAGAGTTATTTTTGTTTGTTCTGTCATTTTCACTGCTGCTTGTCTCGTGTAAGATTCCTCTATAAATATTCAAGTGCTGATGATGAGGGCAGAATAGACGAAAAAAAAAAAAAAAAGCATACAATATTGCCTACCAACTGCCACAGATTTAAATCTCAGTATGCCGTCTAATTCGGTATTTGTTTATAAATCCTGACAAAAGCAGTTGTCTTGATGAAAAAAAAATGCAGCAATCATTTTATCGTTCGTACATTCAGGAGAAAAAAAATGTAGAAGTTTCAGTTTCCGTGCATCATGCTTTGAAATGTAATAGTTGGTGACTTTTTTCAGTCCAGGCCGCTGCAATTTTTCGGGGAGATTGGTGCATGTTACTTTTTTCGTTGTATCACGATACTGTCCACTGAGCTCAGCCTATATTCACGTTCGGCTGGGCAGCTTGATGCGAGGTGACAGTCCCACCCGTGGAGTTCTTTGAGATGACCGAGGCCTTCTTGAGTGGACCACTGCCCACTCCATAGGACTGGAGGACTGACTGTCCTGTCTGGTCCGCCCTGACACTGTCAATGGCCCAGACTGGACAATGGCTACTCCCTGCTGATGATGGGCTGTTCGGACGGTAAAGAAGATGGGAGAGAGATGGGGTGAGGGGGTGAGTGAGGGGGTGAGGGAGGGAGGGTGTGTGTGTGAAGAGGACAGTGTCAAGGTGATGTTACGTCACAACCTGAACAGGAGCTGTGTGCCTGGATTTCATGGGGCTTTGCCCGTGTCCGTTCTCTCTCTCTCTCTCTCTCTCTCTCTCTCTCTCTCTCTCTCTCTCTCAAAGCTTTTTGACAGTCTCCACATTCTGCTGACGTGCATTCACGCCACCTGGTTTTTGAGTGGTTATTTTCGTCGCACGACCGCATGTGCGCACTCACATACATGCATACATTCGGGTACACACTCACTCATGTATACAAAGACATGTGTACGTGTGCACGGATGCTTTCAAAGGCACTCAACACGTGCACGCACACTTACGCACACTCGCACATACACATGAGAAGAAGAAGAAGAAGAAGAAGAAGAAGAAGAAGAGAGAGAGAGAGAGAGAGAGAGAGAGAGAGAGAGAGAGAGAGAGAGAGAGAGAGAGAGAGTTCCCTCAAAACTTGGAAAATATCGTTATTGGCAAAAAAGAATCTCCCAGTCCGACTTCTGTCACACGCCAGAAGTTGTAGCATCCCAGAGGAAAGAATGTGGCTACCACAATGATGGGATTAAAAATGGTCATGGACGCTAAAATCTCACCAGCAGCGATCCGTAAGGTTATGACGGAGGAACGTAGCGGAAGAAATTGGCAGCCGGGAGAGAGGGAAGGGGAGGGAATGCCTCATTTTTGGTTGGAATAGATTTTCAGACGAGAGGACACGGAACCCAGACAGTGGATACTGTCTGCCAGTGATTGACCCCGCCCCTTCCCCCCGTCCACTCCCCACCACTTCGCCTCCATCCTTTGCCTGTCCTTCATTCCACCCTTCTTTCCTCTCTTCCGCGTCATGTATGTAGGACAATGACCTCAGTGATTCAGAAGGCGCTGGATCGCAGACCAAGGCCATATAGGAAGGGATGAACAAAAATAACGGAATTCCGTCGGGAAATTCCCACTGTCAGGCATTGAAAAGCAGCGATGTTGTTGACCGACTTTCCAACAAAGCCTTCAGGTAAAGAATGTCCAATGTTTCCATCCTTATTCACATCTTGAACCACATTTGACACATTGGAATAGTAGGGGTCTATGGTAAGAAGCTCTTTCAGACCCATCCAGACATGGATTGCTGTCCGACGCTCTGTGGAAATTAATTGAAAAAGAAGACCCCCCATACTTCGCTAGTCGCACGTGCATTAGTGTTTTGAGTATCCGATACAATCGGCTGAAAAGGAAGGCCGAGACGAAGTATTGCCAGAGGCCTTTATAGGTCATGAGTATATCACTGTCGACAATGTCCCTCTCTATACTACTCATTCCCAATACTGTCCTAACACATACCTAAAAAGGAAAGCACGAGCACTCGTTAAAAAGTAGAGGAAGTGCATGCCTGACATTCTTGGCCAGAACTTCTCCCGTACTCCTTTCTCGTGTTACAAGACCTAATTGTTCAAGTTCCAGAAGAACCAGTCATGTTGTGATCGCAAATCACATGCGTGCCACATGTGTTGCAAGTAGGCAGTGAAGAGGGGTGGGTTATGGGTGAGACATTACAGCAGCAGACCATCCGGGATAAAGGAGGGCGGAGTGTGTCACACTTTGTGAACCTTTTGGCCCGCAGCTGTTGAGAATCCCATCGCACGGTCTCGGTGTCATTTCACTGTACGGTGGCTGTCTTCACAGGCGTGTAACCGCCGCATTTATGGAGTCGACCAAGGCCATACAGGAAGGGATGAACAAAATAACGGGTTAATTCCGATCTTCCCAGGCTTTCAAAAGCAACGATGTTGTTGATCGACTTGCCAGCAAAGCCTTCATGTAAAGAATGTCCAATACTTTCATCCTTATTCACATCACAAACCCACACTTGACACACAATTATAGTACAGGTCTGTGGTAAGCAGCTTTTCCAGACCCTCCCAGACGTGGACTGCTGTCTGGCGCTCTGTGAAAATCAGTTGAAAAAGAAGACCCCCATACTTTGCTAGTCGCACGTGCATTAGTGTTGAGGACACGTTAGAATCGACTGAAAAGGGGAGGATGAGACGATGTATGGCTGGAGGAGGACTGTTATAGGTCATGAGTATAATATTGCTGTCGACATTGGCCATTCCCTGTGCTACCCATTCCCTGTACTATCCTTGCATATGTCTGAAAAGGGGAAAGCACGACGACACGTTAAAAAGCAGACCAAGTGAATGTAAGAATGTAACAACTTGTTGGCTTGGCCATACTTACCCGTACTTCTTTCTCGTATTAACGAGACCTAATTGTTCAAGTTCCAGAAGGAGCCAGTTATGTTGTGATCGCAAATCACATGCGTGCCACATGTGTTACGAGTTCACAGTGTAGAGGAGGAGTGGAGGGGGGTGGGGGGTGGGAGGTGGGGTGGAAACATCAAAGCAACAGACCAACTGGGGATAAGGGGAGGGCGGAGTGTGTGTAACACATTGGGAATCTTTTGGCCCCCAGCTGTTGAGAATCCCCATGGCAGGGTCTCGGCGTCATTTCGTTGGACGGGCGCCGTCTTCACAGGCGTGTAACCAGCTCATTTATGAAGCCCAGCTCTCGCTCCTTGGCGTGAAATCAAGCAGAAAGAGTTGGAATTTGAAAATCTACCGCGTGTTTTCTGTTCCTCCCACGACACAGGAAAACCTCAGGAGAACAGCAGCCAGGCTTCATTTACAGTAGCCAGGCTTCATTAGGCTTCATTTGGCGCCGAAATGCAGCATCATAGCCGATTACGGCTCTAACGTGATATTCACCTTGGCTCTCAAGATCACTCACTCAGGCAGGGGAAGTGGAACACACAGACTCACTGGGTCAAACCCGTGAGGAACTCCGTCCATCTGTCTCCGAAAACTGAAAAGAAGAAACAGTGTTGTGCAGACTGCATAGTGGCCACACATATGACAATGTGCACTTTAGAGGGAGGAGGAAGGTCCTTGGTGTGACATGTGATGATGAATTAGAAAAAAGATGCGAGTAGGTATGCCGGGCTTGGCATATCAGTCACGAGCATTTTACTGCAGAGTCCATGAGAGAGAGAGAGAGAAAAAAAAAAAAAAAAAAAAGCTTTGTCATTTGAACTAGTCGTCACACGGGTTGTGATGGAAATTTGTTCCGAGTGCTCTTTTAGTTTCATCAGTTGACATGGCTTTGGATTTCAGCCCTTGTGTTTTCATGTCTTCTTAATTTAGAGTTGAACTTGGTTTAGCTCCTCATGTCATATGTGTGCACGGCCGGGCTGTGCGTGATTTGACGCTAACCTTTTGTTCTGTGGTTCACAGCGCCTTTGTTGTCGTGCTCTTTTGGAAGGAATTTTCAGTAACTCCGCCGGCTGATATGGACAAAGAAATCGCAAGATGAAAACACGTGTAATTTGTATGTTGCATGTTAACCGGTGCAGTTACTTAAAATTCCTTTCGAATTATGTTTCAGTTTCCGCCAGCTGTTTACTCACTTAGAAACTAACCGTCTCTTTTTGGGTCAGCAGAGAGTCCAGCAAAGGAACTAGAGTAGCAAGTCCACCACAGCCTACTTTATTAATTAATTAGTTAATAATTAATTTAATTAATTTGAATCGAGCTTGGTTGCAGTTCATGTGGAACTTAATGCAGGGGGGACTTAGTCGACCAGTTCCCGTGAACAGACAGTGAATACACTCCCTGCTGAAGCAGCGTTGTCAGCCGCACAGTGCGTTCTTGGCTCTGTAGTTGAAAGGGTATAAGGAGCAGGCGGCGAGAATGTCACGCCAGGCTGGCGGTCAATGAAGCGTAGTGGCAATCTGGCAGGGCATGTGTTCCTCTGGCACCAGCAACCACCCTCATCACACACACACACACACACACACACACACACACACACACACACACACAACCTCCCCTACCCCCTTTTTTGGTCCCATTCCCTTCCCTCCGTCCTCTGCCATCCTGCCCACAGTTCCACAGGTGGCAGTGCTTGCTTGTTTCTCAGCGGTAGAGAGAGAGCGGTGGTACTACGATGTATTACATGCCCTGAACTAAGAGTGGAATAGAAGGCGGCATCCCCGGTCGGATCTTCCGTTGATGTAACTGCCGTTTGCTCTCTCTCCCTTCTCTGTCTGTCTGTCTGTCTCTTTTTCTGTCTCTGTCTGTCTGTCTGTCTCTCTCTCTCTCTCTCTCTCTCTCTCTCTCTCTCTCTCTCTCTCTCTCACACTCACACACACACACACACACACACACACACACACACACACACACACACACACACACACACACACACACACACACACACACACACACTGGAAGAGAGAGAGAGAGGGGGGGGGGGGGGGGGGAGGGGGGGGGGGGGGGGCAGAGGCCAGCGTCAACTTTCTGGCTCCTTTGCTCATATTTAACAGCCACATGCCTTCACCACATAACACTAGTATCTCTCTGTCTCTGTGTTTATCTGTCTCTGTTTCTGTGGTTGACTGTCTGTCTATCGGTCTGTCTGTCTCTGTGATCGACTGTCTGTCTTCTGTCTGTCTGTCACCCCCCCCCCCCCCCCCCCCCCCCCTCCCCCTCTCTGTCTCTCTCTCTCTCTCTCTCTCTCTCTCTCTCTCTCTCTCTCTCTCTCTCTCTCTCTCCGCCAGACGGAACTCCACGACGATGAAGAAGCAGAGGTGGTGGTCAACAGTGCTATTTCATGGGGAAAATCTTTCCAGCCTGAACTGCTTCAAAAGAGAGCAGAACATCTCGCCCTAAAAGAAAGAACGGAAAAAAAAAGCATCGTCACACTGCTTAGAGCTTTTCAAAAGAGTAAGGAAATGTATGCAGCAGGTTCCATCTTATCCTGTCGAGTGTGTCTGAAGTTTGGGGTGTAACTAGATAACAAACTCTCTAAATTCGTTGACAGGCAGGTAACGTGTTTAGGGCGCGCCGCTCGATACGAGCTAGCTGGTTTATGGGGATCTGAATAGATTTTTTTTTGTATGTAAGTTCTTACATTATGAGATAAAGATGCAGATGGACCTAACAGACTGCCTTGTTTAGCATAGCAGACTTTCCTTGGATGAATAGAAATTGGATGCGTTGTGCGGGGCTTCTGCCGTTGGAGAAGTGTGGAACAGGCTTTAGTGTGGTTTGTGTACAGGACATTGATGTGGTGTACGGGCTCATGAATAGTTGGATACATATCTTCATTGAAGAACAGTAGACTGGTATGGATGGTACATGTGGTGTGTAGTTATATTCAAGAAGCAGATGTATACGCACTGTGTTGAGGCATATTCTTTCAGGGTGGCATTGCCTCAAGCTAGATTCAATGTATTTCTGTTATATAACCATACTTCCAGATCATTTTCACTTAATCTTACCTTCATTGAAAATCATCTTAAAGAACAAACACCCACACCTAACCAACCACACCCCACACCCACTCCCACACACACGCCCGCCCCCTACCCGCACGCACGCACGCACACGCACACACACACACACACACACACACACACACACACACACACACACACACACACACACACACACTCTCTCTCTCTCTCTCTCTCTCTCTCTCTCTCTCTCTCTCTCTCTCTCTCTCTCTCTCTCTCTCCGTTTCGCCTAGAAGAACCAGAAAGAAGAAAAGCCATGAAAAATGGCGTCACATTACAATGTTTAAATCGGTTATCAAAGCATGGTTTCTCATTGATCTGCATTGAAAAAAAATCTCCACATTACGATATATAAAAATCTGTCATCAAAATGTATTTTCCATGCAACGAAGGGAAAAAAAACTTGCTGGCGTCTCTGGAACTGAAAGAGGAAAGTGACAGCAAATGTAACATGTACAGATTTGTATCTCCCCTCCCCGCCCCTCCCCCCTCCCCTTCACAGTCTCTCCGCTTACCCCCGCTATGGATGGAGGCCTTTGCTGGTGCTCAATAAAACATGTTCATTTGTTCATTGGTTTAGCTCCCTCCGAGCCTCGGTTTCCCAACGCCAGTCCCCTCAGTTATCCAGCAAGGCGACTGTATATGGTGTCAGTGTGTGTGTGGAGGGGGGATGTCTAGACAGGATGATGATGATGATGATGACGGCGCGCTGCGTGAAGCCTTAACTTGCACGAGTAGCACAATTCCCCCACCCCTGTGTGGTTGTGTGAGAAAGCAGCGTGAAAAGGCTGTCCAGTCAGCAGCGTGGAGGAGATCCCTTCATCTGCCTGTCCTTTGAGGAGGAGGACACTCCTGACCTGGTCACTCTAACCCCGCTGTCCTTGTGTCTGGATGTCCAGTGTTGGCTGAACGTTGCTGGGAAACGGCCCTATCTCCCAGTGCGCCCCCCCCCCCCCACGTCCACCCTCCACCCCCCGCTTATTCTCTCCTTATCCACGACAATCCCTCATCCGCCCCTCCCTTGCCTCAACTCTCTTCTTACCTCCTCCTCACCTCCTCGACCCTCCACGATTTCTGCTTCCTCTCATGGTTTTTGGAATATGTTATTTGACGCAAGCACACACGCTCACGAGTGCGCACATACATTGACTCACAGATAGGTAGGCAGGAAGGCAGGCGCACGTGCGCGCGCGCGCGCGCGCGCATGCACACACATATTCAACACACACACTGACACATGCACGCGCGCATACGTGCATATACAACTTTCTTTTCCCACCCCCAGACGTTTTCCTCCCCCGCCATTGTGGGCGCGCGCGCGCGCGCGCGCACACACACACACACACACACACACACACAGGCGCGCGCACACGAACACAGAAACACATGAATCGTGTTTGCAATAATGAAGTTTATGTTCACATGCACTTCACATCAAGCACGCTCACGTATCCAAGTCACATCTACATGCATGCAAACGCGAACAGGCTCCCTCCCGTTCTCTCTCTCTTTCTCACTCTGTCCCTTTCTCGTTCTTACAGAGAGAGAGATATATATATATATGGGGTGTGTGAAAGGAGGTGGGGTGAGAGAAGAAGAATCAGGTGTAGGGAGGCGGCTCCAGGTAGACCGTTTCTGTAAGTGCTGGTGGAACGGAAGCCGTCTGCAAACTTTGGCCACACTTGTCAGTACAACAGATAGAGACACGCTTTGATCATCACTGCTCAGGTGAGGACCCCCCCCCCCCCCCCCCCCCCCCACACACACACACACACACACACACACACTTCTTTTTTTTTTTTTTTTTTTTTTTTTTTTTTTTTTGGGGATGGAGGTAGTTAGTGCCGGGTTCAGATTGTGTGCGCAGGCGCGAGAGTTTGGGAGGTGAGGAAGAGTTTCTGCATTGACTTGTAAAGGGAACAAAAAAAAAAAAAAAAGGTCTTTGAACAACAGCGGCGCCTGTCTGTCAAGTACCTGCTTCTCCTCTTTCCTTTCCCTTCCCTTCCGTACCCGATGTGTCCGCATTGCTCGTTTCATCCCATGGTTTCGTTCAGTAACATCGTGGTCAGAATGAAAGACCTCGCTTTGCTTTTATTTTGTTAGACATCGCCTTGTCTGGGATATTCCCCCTTTTCTTTCTTGTCGTCGGCTTCCTCGATTTGTCTGGCTATATCCTGTAACCTTGCCGTACCTTTTCTTTGACCAGTCTTATATCCTTCCTTGACATGCCGTGTTCTCCTTGGACTTCCCTTATCCTTCCTTGACTTGCCATTGTCTTCTTGGACTTCCCTTATCATCCTTCCTTGACTTGCCATTATCTTCTTGGACTTGCCTTATCATCCATCCTTGACTTGCCATTATCTTCTTGGACTTGCCTTATCATCCTTCCTTGACTTGCCATTGTCTTCTTGGACTTGTTTTATGTCCTTCCTTGACTTGCCATTGTCTTCTTGGACTTGCTTTATCCTTCCTTGACTTGCCATTGCCTTCTTGAACTTTGCTTTATATCCTTTCGTGACTTGCCATTGTCTTCTTGGACTTGCTTTATCCTTCCCTGACTTGCCATTGCCTTCTTGATCTTCTTGGACTTGCTTTATCCTTCCTTGACTTGCCATTGTCTTCTTGGACTTGCCTCCTCACCCTTCCTTGACTTGCCTTGTTCTTCCCTGTCCTGTTTTCTCCTTCCTCGCTTTGTCTCGCCCCTATCCTGCCTCCCTTTCACTTGCCTTGCCTTTTCCTTCCTTGCTTTGCCCTTTGGTTGTCTTTTCATCCCATGTGCTGTCTTTTTTCTGGCCACACCTTAACATGCTCTTCGTTGTCTCTTTCCTTATCCTGCCTTGTGTTGTCCTCTGTCTTGTCTTTGCCTGTTTGTCCTTTATGTTTTCCTGACCTGTCTTGTCTTTTCCTTCTGCCTTGCCTTGTGCTTCTCTTGCCCGTTCCTTGCCTTGTCTTGGCTTGTCTTGACCTTGCCATGAATGATCTTTCTTGTTTTGATTTGTCTCCCTTATCCTGCCTGACCTTGTCCTGTCTGATTCTGTGTCATTCCTTGTCCTGTCAGGCATTTTCCTCTTTTATTCTGTAATTCTGAGCTTGCTTTGTGCATCCTTGCCTCGTTCGAAATCGACTTTCAGTATATTTCCTGCCTTGCCTTAAGCTCGTTAGTTTTGACTGTACTTGCCTTAACTTCTCCCCCCCCCCCCCCCCCCCCCCACACACACACACACACACACACACACACACACACACACACACACACACACACACACACACACTTCCCCCTTGTCCTGTCGTGTCGTGTCTTGCCATATCTGGAGAACAAAAGACGAAATCTTTTATTCACCAGCGGTGACTTGAAGCCGGCTGGCCAGTTCTGATAACTCGTTACTTTTCGTCTTCCGTCTCCCCCCCCCCCCCCCCCCCCTCCCTCCCTCTCTCTTCTCTCTCTCTCTCTCTCTCTCTCTCTCTCTCTCTCTCTCTCTCTCTCTCTCTCCCCCCTCCCTCTCTCTCTCCTCCCTCTCTCTCTCTCTCTCTCTCTCTCCCCCCCCCCCCCCCCCCCCCTCAAGGTTTGCAGCTGTATTCAGGCAGCCAGCTGCGTCTGACTAGATTTTTTTTTTTTTTTTTAAATTTTTTTTTACCCCGGGGTTCTCTCGTTTTCCATCTCACCTCTAGGTGCCAGGATAGGGCAACAACCCATCTGGAGTTAGACTTTGGCTGGGTGCTATAGGCGGCTGACAATTGTCTCCCCCTTATTTCCACCCGCCAGTCACTTCCCCTGGCATTTTCCCTTTTTACTGCAGACACCGTACCTACATTCAGAGTCCACCCCCCCCCCCACCCCCCCCTGTTTTTTTTTTTTTTTTTTTTTTTTTTCTATTTTTTTATATCTCTTGTTCACTTCTCAGGTCCTGCCTTCCCACCTCTGACCTCTAACCTCTCCCTGCAACCCGCTTCTTTACTGAGTTTTTCTGAACAGTCATCGCCGTCTTTCCTACTGGTGGATGCAGTGTTATTTCTCTCCTGACAGCCAAAAGGGAACTACTGTTTTGTTCATGTTGGTTTGCAACTTTATAGTCTACGTCTGAGGAAGAATTTGTGTCGAAAATTCACTTGTCTGTTTTGTACCGTCTTACTAAATTTGCGCTACTTTACATCTTGTTTTGTGTGTTTATTTGTGTTTTGAGTCATTTTCAGTATCGCAGCAGTCTGTTTACGGTGCTTGCATGCGCGCGCAGGCACACACACACACACACACACACACACACACACACACACACACACACACACAAGCGGATGAAGTTACAGAGCAGGAAAAACTTGTGTTTTTGACGACTGCAGCCCGGCACTTCAGGGCACGGTCTGTGTTAGCTCCCCTGTCCAGGTGTGAGATCAAGAAGCACGGGAAAGGGAAGGAGGGGAAGAGGAGGCAGGTAGAGGGAGGGAGACAGCCCGAGAAAGGTGTGAAAGGGACCCCGCTGCTATATGCAGGGTAGAAGCGGTGCATTAGGGAAGCCGTACATTCCACACCTGGCTACACGCGCGCGCACACACACACACACACACACACACACACACACACACACACACACCACACACACACACACACACACACACACACACCACACACCCACACAGACCCACACAGACACACACACACACACACACACACACACACACACACACACACACACACCACCACACAGACCCATACACACACACACACCACACACACCACACAGACCCATACACACACACACACACACACACACACACACACACACACACACACACACACACACACACACACACACACACACACACACACACACACACACACACACACACACACACTCGCACACACACACACATGCACGCACGCACACACACGCACGCACGCGCACACACACACACACACACACACACACTCATACGCACGCACGCACGCACACGCACGCACGCGCGCGCGCGTGGATGCGTAGTGAGCCGTGTAGACAGTGCAGGTGTAAAACACAGAGTGAGAGGGAGCTAGAGAGAGAGAGGGGTGCGGGGTGCGGGGAGCAAGTGGTGGGAAGGGGAGGTTAAAAAAAAAAAGGGGGGGGGGGGAGGGGGGGTGGAGGAGGCCGGGTAGTGAGAGAAAAGAACATGGATGAAAGTCTTGGTCCGATGCCAGCAAGAGGAGGTAAGACCACAGAGCTGTCAGGACAAAACGGACTCTCTTCTTTGTCCGCCTCTTTTGAGAGAGAGAGAGGGGGGGGGGGGAAGGGAGATGTAGTAGCAACGTGTGTGTGTGTGTGTGTGTGAGAGAGAGAGAGAGAGAGAGAGAGAGAGAGAGAGAGAGAGAGAGAGAGAGAGAGAGATGTAGAACAATGTGTGTGTGTGGAGAGAGAGAGAGAGAGAGAGAAGAGAGAGAGAGAGAGAGATGAAGTAGAGCAACTTGAAAGGGGGGGGGGGGGGGGGGAGGAAGGGGGCTGTGGTGTGGTGGTAAGAAGGGGGAGCAGGAGATGGGATGAGAGCGAAGAATAGGAGGAGAAGAGATAGGTGGGATTCGCACACACAAAAAAAACCCCACGAAACACGCGCTCGTGTTGTTGTGGGGGGGGGGGGGGGGGGGGGGGGGGGGGGGGGGGGGGGGGTGCACGTCCGCGCACATGCGTGTGCGCGCATGCGTGCAGTGAGAGAGAAAGAGAAAGGGGTAGGGAGCAGATGATCGAAAAAAATAATCAAAGGGATAAGAGAGAGAGAGAGAGGGGGGGGGGGGGGGGGGGGGGGGAGGTAGAACTCGGAAGAGGGGGGGGGGGGGGGGGGGGGAGAGAGAGAGAGAGGACGGGAAGGAACGGTTGGTTTGATAGTATATTGACGCCATTTTCTCCAATCCCCATTTCTTTTTTCAAACAAACAAATGCTGCTATTGTGCAGGCGATGTTCCTCAAAATAGACTCTGATAGCACCGAGAAACGCTGTGCCAGGTTTGCCGCTATAGTCTGTCATTGGCTTAATCGACTCTGACGTAGGTCCATGTTGCGTGTGAGTGACGTGAACATGGCGGGGCGGAACAGTGATGTCATCAATTGCATCCTCGCTGTCAGTCAGTCTGTATATGGCGTGCGCTCATCCAACGATGGAGAAATATGCCAAATTGAAATCGGGATAAACAAGCCCTTTGTTACACCTCATCTTATTTTAAAATAGGGGAGGGGAGAAAAAATGTATGTCACTCTGTGTGTGTGTGTGTGGGGGGGGGGGGGGGGGGGCGTGCGTGCGAGCGTGTGTGTGTGTATGTGAGAGAGAGAGAGAGAGAGAGAGAGGGGGGGGGGGGGTTGTCAGTTTGCGTTTGTGACCATGCTGACTTGGAACGCGTTCAGATTTTTAACACCAACATGCCGAGAGTAGGGAGGACAGATGATGGTCACGGTTTGACCGTCCCATTCACATCAGTGCAGACCTAGGAAATAACGGAGGGAGGAGTGCAGATACCGACAGGACCCCCCCCCCCCCCCCCCTTCCCCCGGGACATGATGGATGCAGATGAGCACAGATGTGAGGGCAGATGCTGACGCAGTGACGTCACGTGACGAGGAGCAAGAGAAGCGAGAGAGAAAAAAAACAAAATCTGTGATGGGAACTGCATAGTCTACTTCCCTCACGCACCTGCTTGTCTGTCAGTCTGCCTGCATGTCAGTCTGCTTGTCAGACTGTCTGTCTGCAGTGTCTGTCTCAGGCAGCAGACGCGATCACTACCACTGCGTGTGAAAGGCGTGACGCTTTGTCTGACTGGGGCGTGTGCAACTCTTTGGGAGGGATGGCAGGGGGTTGTGCAAGAGGAAATGCTAGAGGCGGAGAGAGAGAGAGAGAGAGAGAGAGAGAGAGAGAGAGAGTTGCAGCCGGCACACACAAAACACACGCACACGCACACACACACACACTGAGAGAGAGAGAGAGAGAGAGAGAGAGAGAGAGAGAGAGAGAGAGAGAGAGAGAGAGAGAGAGCGCAAAAATACTAGAGAGAAGTGTGTAACCAAATACAAATGAACAGCATCAGCGCCATATGGCCAGCCTGTTATATTAATGACCTGGTGCGTTTTCTGACGCGCGCGTAGCTGGCTTGGTTCTAGATATCAGGTTTTGCCGAGATACACACAGTTCTTTTTAACCCACACATGCCATCAAGACAGAGAGAGAGAGAGAGACAGAGAGAGAGAGGTGGGCGGGTGGGGGGGGGTGGAAAAGGGAAGAGGGGAGAAGGGGGAAGTGAACAAGGAGTGGGGGGGGGGTGGGGATAAGGGTTGCGGTTTGCTGCAGACAGGGGAAAATGTCAGGTAACTGTTGTAGTTCTGAAGGCCAGGTGAAAGTGTGTTTAATAATGTCTTGGCTCTGCTCTCTTCCCAACTTCGGTGACGTAGCAGAGCCAGGAAAGGCTCGTGGTGCCTTCACTGTGTTTTCTTATATGCCTTCTGTGTAGACAGTGCCTTTTTTTCTTTTTTTTCTTTTTTTTTTTTTTTTTTTTGCTGATGAGCCTTCTCTGAACAGTACCTTCACAGCGTCTACCATGCTGCCTTCTTTGTATGTGCCTTCGCTGTGTTCATCTTTGTGCATTCAGAGTATAGTGTCTTCACTGTGTTCGTTGTTGTGCCTTCTGTCTATAGTGCCTTCACTGTGTTCATCTTTGTGCCCACTGTGTATAGTGCCTTCACTGCGTTCCTCTTTGTGCCTTTTATATGTAGTGCCTTCACGGTGTTCACCTTTGTGCCTTTTGTATATAGTGCCTTCACGGTGTTCACCTTTGTGTCTTTTGTATATAGTGCCTTCACAGTGTTCATATTTGTGCCTTTTATATAAAGTGCCTTCACGGGTTCACCTTTGTGCCTTTTGTATATAGTGCCTTCACAGTGTTCATATTTGTGCCTTATATATATAGTGCCTTCACGGTGTTCACCTTTGTGTCTTTTATATATAGTGCCTTTACGGTGTTCACCTTTGTGCCTTTTGTATATAGTGCCTTCACAGTGTTCATATTGTGCCTTTTATATAGTGCCTTCACGGTATTCACCTTTGTGCCTTTTGTATATAGTGCCTTCACGGTGTTCACCTTTGTGCCTACTGTGTATAGTGCCTTCACTGTGTTCATCTTTGTGGCTTCTGTATATAGTGCCTTCACGGTGTTCATCTTTGTGGCTTCTGTATATAGTGCCTTCACGGTGCTCATCTTTGTGCCTACTGTGTATAGTGCCTTCACTGTGTTCATCTTTGTGGCTTCTTCTGTATATAGTGCCTTCACGGTGTTCATCTTTGTGCCTACTGTGTATAGTGCCTTCACTGTTTTCATCTTTGTGGCTTTTGTATATAGTGCCTTCACGGTGTTCATCTTTGTGCCTTTTGTATGTAGTGCCTTCACGGTGTTCATCTTTGTGCCTTTTGTATATAGTGCCTTCACGGTGTTCATCTTTGTGCCTTTTGTATATAGTGCCTTCACGGTGTTCATCTTTGTGCCTACTGTGTATAGTGCCTTCACTGTGTTCATCTTTGTGGCTTCTGTATATAGTGCCTTCAGTGTTCATCTATGTGCCTACTGTGTATAGTGCCTTCACTGTTTTCATCTTTGTTGCTTTTATGTATAGTGCCTTCACGGTGTTCATCTTTGTGCCTGCTCACCGTTGTGTTTTCTCCGTGTACAGTGCTTTTACTGTGCACAGTGCCTTCGCTATGTTCACTGTTGTCCTCTGTGTGTATATCGCCTGTCACTGTGTGAAGTGCTTTCACTGTGTTCACTGATGCGTCTTCTCTGTGCATGATGCTTTTACTGTGTATAGTGCCTTCTCCATAGGGAGCATTCATTGCCTTGAGTGCCTATACTGTGGTCCACTATTGTGTGCTTTCTCTGTCTGCAATGCCTTCACCATGTATAGTGCCGTCAATGTCTTCCCCCTAGTGCCTCCATCGTGTATAGTGCATTTGTTTGTTCACTGTTGTGTCTTATATGTGCATCGCTTTCTCTGTGTCAAGTGGCTTCACTGTGACTACTACTGTGCCGTGTGTGTGTGTGTGTGTGTGTGTGTGTGTGTGTGTGTGTGTGTGTGTGTGTGATGCTCTCAGTTCGTTCATTGTAAAAGGCTTCATTGAATGTTTCGTCCATCATGCATGTTATCGTTCGTTCGCCTCCTGAGAAGAGGAAGGTGACAGTGGTTTAGTCATAACATTTATTTTTGTCTCTGTCCATCGCAGTTATTTCTGTCTTTGTCCGTCAGCTCCCTCCCCGCAACACGCACGCACACACTCAGGCGCGCGTACGCTCACGCGCGAGCACACACACACACACGCACACGCACACCCCCACTCACTCTCTTTCTCTCTCTCCTCTCTCTCTCTCTCTCTTTCTCTCTCTCTCTCTCTCTCTCTCTCTCTCTCTCTCTCTCTCTCTCTCTGTGCGTCTGTCTCTGTCTCTCTCTCATACATTTAGCTGTGTAATAAACAACACGCACACACGGTTTTTTCTCTTCGCTCTTTCACTACAGGTCGTTTCGTCTCTGCTGGCGTTTCTTTTCTCTTGGCTGGTGCTCATTAAAACACCAGGGAACAAACAGCAAAGGAAGAAAGAAGGACATGGGGGAAGAAGAAGGGAAAGAGAAACAGGATAGAGAGAGAGGGAGAGGGAAGGAGAGCTGAGGCGAAGGGGTAGGCTGGGGGGGGAAGGAGACAGAGGAATTGTGCTGTTACCAGAAATGAACTTTGAAAACTGCGAGTTCTTACCTGTTGGCAGCAAGCCGCCTGACCTCATAGTGCATTCTTTTATTGCAACAGAACGGTGTTGCACAGGAAAAGCTAAGGGCAGGACGAGACAAGAGCTTTGCACTTCAGCACCACTCACAGAGACACAGAGAGAGAGAGAGAGAGAGGGGGGGGGGGGGGGGGGGGAGGGGGGACAGACAGAGAAGGGGCGAAGATTGGGGGGTGGGGGGGGGGGGGGGGGGGGGGGGGGGGGGGAGAGAAGTAGGCGTCCATCATTTGTTGCGAAGCTGGCTGATTCTGCACTTTTCAGTTCCAGACAGCGAGTGCCAAGATATGTGAAGTTTCCTCTGTAACGACGTGTTTCATCTCGAGAACATACCGCCACTCGTCCATCCCCTCCCCCCATTCCCTTTCTTTCACTTTAGTTTCGCTAAGGCTACACGTTCACCCGCCCTTTCCGTTCTACCTACCTCATTGTTTTGTTTTGTTTTGTTTGAAGTTACTTTACTTTCTTCTCTGAAGAACAGTGTTAACTCTTCATAGTTTTCAAACACACGTAGAGCATATATATTTGGGGCGTACATATGCGCGTGCGTAGGCACACACACGCCTACACACACACACACACACACACACACACACACACACACACACACACACACTTCCCTTACTCGCGTACACACGCGCGCGCGCACACACATATTCTCTCTCTCAATCTCACTTCGACACTCATAAACACACGCGCGCGCGCATACACACTCACATACACTCTCTCTCTCTCTCTCTCTCTCCTCTCTCTCTCTCTCTCTCTCTCTCTCTCTCTTTCTCGCGCGCGCGCGCGCGCACACACGCACGCACGCAAGCACGCACGCACGCACGTACGTACGTACGTACGTACGTACGCACGCACGCACGCACGCACGCACGCACACACACACACACACACACACACACACACACACACACACACACACCCACCCTGAGCGCTTTTTCGGAGATACAATGCCATAAGAACCCGCTGAACCCTGTGGTATTCCCATTCCTCAAGATAAACTCCCTCTTGGCCGTCGTCGCTGTGCTTCGAGCCACAACATCCGATCCCGTGGATCGGGGTCTGTGAGTTAAACATGTGCTCCCCGCCCACAAAGGAGAAAAGTGAAGCTCTCGCGCGCACACGTTGAGAGAAAATCGACCATTAGTGCAGGTTGCTGACTGATATACCCGCCCACCCCTACCCCTCCCCTTCCCCCACTGATCTCATTCATTTGCCATTTGTTCTGAAATGATTGGGAACTGGCTGCTGAAGAAACATTATCTCAATACACATCATTTTAGCAAATCATTTTAAAAAACAAAGAGAAATTTCATTTATTTGTTTCTCTATAGAGACAGAGACAGAATACACATTATTTTGGCAAATCACTTAAAAACAAAGAAAAAAATGTCATTTGTTTGTTTTCTCTGGAGAGAGAGAGAGAGGGGGAGAGAGAGAGAGAGTGAGAGAGAGAGTGAGAGAGACAGACAGACAGACAGACAGATGGCGTAGTGAGGGGGTGAAAGTCATCGTCATTCTGTTGGGGTTGTCTAAGAAAACGTTTGAAGGCATCAAGATGGGGAGTGTGCGTCAACTGTGCATTGATCCATTATTAAACGTTGACAGCTTCGCAACATTTTCTTTCTTTTTTTTTTTTTTTTTTTTTGGGGGGGGGGGGGGAGTCCGTAGGAACCTCCTTCGCTTGTCTCCCCCCCCCCCCCACCCCACCCCTGTGGGAAGTCCTGTAATGTGGCATGAAATGAAGCAGCCGCGTGACATCCCTCCAACCCCCCAGTGGTGTGGAGGGAGTTGAGAGAGAGAGGGAGGGGGAGAGAGTGAGTGAGAGAGAGAGAGAGAGAGAGAGAGAGAGGAGAGAGAGAGAGAGAGAGAGAGAGAAAGACAGACAGACAGACAGACAGACAGACAGACAGCCTTGCGTGCAGAGGGAGGCTTCAAGGACGTGCGTGCAGCTGTTGGCGTTTCCTGTCTGTGGTGTGACACATGGCACTACTTATGGCACATCCTGTTGTTTGGAGCTGCAGGAGGGGCTGCTGCTGCTGCATCGGCTGACGGCAGTCGGCACAACCTGGAACATGCCGACCTTGTCTGTCCGTACACTGCTGCATCCTCCCCCACCCCCACCCAGCCCTCACCCACCCCCCTACCCCGGTCCTCCTCATCCCCTCGCCCCTCCCAGGTAAACTAGTTTGTCTGTCTGCAGTATGCATCAGCCGTCGTTACTTCGGTTTAAAGAAAAAGAAGGGTCTGTTAAGTGAAGAACCGGCAATTGAAGAAAAACGCTGTTCTGCAAGCTCTATTTTGAGTTATCTGTCAACACCATCAGCATCCTTTATATATATATATATATATATATATATATATATATATATATGTGTGTGGTGTGTGTGTGTGTGTGTGTGTGTGTGTGTGTGTGTGTGTGTGTGTGTTCCCGAGCATTCATGTTGCTGGCAGTTTCTTGAGGTCACAGTGTCCGACAGTCTGGAATTGGAGGATCATACAGTTGTTGAAGCACAGCGAAAGTCACGTCGGTGATAAATAGTCCGTGAGGTCACGTCTTAGACAGATAAGCCTTAATCCATTGGTGACAGACAATCCTTGAACCGTTGCTTAGGTCAGTGACAGACAGTCCTTGAATCGTAGTTGAGGTCAGTGACGGACAGTCCTTGAATCGTAGTTGAGGTCAGTGACGGACAGTCCTTGAACCGTAGTTGAGGTCAGTGACGGACAGTCCTTGAATCGTAGTTGAGTCAGTGACGGACAGTCCTTGAATCGTAGTTGAGGTCAGTGACGGACAGTCCTTGAACCGTAGTTGAGGTCAGTGACGGACAGTCCTTGAACCGTAGTTGAGGTCAGTGACGGACAGTCCTTGAATCGTAGTTGAGGTCAGTGACAGACAGTCCTTGAACCGTAGTTGAGGTCAGTGACGGACAGTCCATGAATCGTAGTTGAGGTCAGTGACGGACAGTCCCTTGAATCGTTGTTGAGGTCAGTGACGGACAATCCTTGAATCGTACTGAAGATCGGCTAGTACACTCTTTTTATGAGGTGAGAGAAACTTCCCGTATCAAAAAGAAATCTGTTATATAATGAGTGCTGTGCAGAGTCAGTACCCCCCCCCACCCCCCCCCCCCCCCCAAACACCCCTCTCCCCCAGTGTAAAGGCAGACAGTTCCTATGAGTTGCAAGGCGTTGTGGTTGGAGGCATGACATCAGCAGAATACAGCCAATTCTTTAGAAACGAGATCATTAATTGAACGTGCCCCCCCCCCCCCGTATTTCTGTCTCTGTCTCTCTATCTGTCGCTCTCTGTGAGTGAGTGAGTGAGTGTGAGTGTGTGTGTGTGTGTGTGTGTGTGTGTGTGTGTTGTGTGTGTGTGTGTGTGAATTATTCATCCCATTCTAGAGAGAGGGGACAAACAGAGAGAAATGTGTGTGAGAGAGGGGGAGCAGAAAGAATATACACTCTGCCTGTATACGCCATTTAACCCCCATAAGAGAAAATGATATGCTGATCTAAGCAACGAACAGTTTAAAAGATAATGTTATTCATTCGTCATTAGATTATTTTCTCATACGGATTTGTGAAATATGGCTACAGCCCAAAATCTTTATTAATGATGGTGCTATATATGAATGCATATTCCTTTGTTTCATCCAGTCAGGGAGGAAGCGAGAGAGAGAGAGAGAGAGAGAGAGAGAGAGAGAGAGAGAGAGAGAGAGAGGTGAGAGAGAGAGATGAGGGGTTGGTGGACAGGGAGCTCACCTGATGTTCAGAACTCGGGTGGTAAAGAATGGGAGATAATTGAAGAAGTGCATGTTTGTCAGGTTCTTATTCCTGTTAAAATTGTAGGCAGGGGAGGCGCCGGCGGCAGAAGTGATGCTGAACTGGCTGTTACGTCATGTTGGATTCTTTTTTCATCTTCCCTGTGGAGATTGAGTTGTTTTTTTGTGTGTGTGCATGTGTAGGTGCGTGTGCGTGCGTGCGTGTGTGTGTGTGTGTGCAGGCGCGCGCTTAGTGCATGTGTGAAGTGTGGTGATATGTGCGCGCGAGCGTGTACGTTTGATACATGTGTGGAATGAAAGGAGCAAGAGGAGGTGGGAGAGAATTGTGCACGCCATATCTTGGTCTTCCCAGACCTTTTAATATTTTGCTGGCGGGGATCATGTTGGCACATGTCGTTGCAGTTGCAAGATTCTCTTCTTCTGCATTTGCAAGGATGATTTCGGCACATCTCCAGTCAACTTAGGGATACTATGGCATCCTAAATCGGCCCATGGATCATTTGGCACCTTCTGAATTGGCAGCAGGGATCATTTTAGACGCATACCCAAATCCAGCAGCAGGGGATGGTAGTGGCGATCTTGAATCAGTTGCAGGGATCATTTGGACATAGCTCCGGAGGGTGATCATTTGACATTAATGGGATGCCACGGTTGTCAGTGGTGGCTTGCTGCACACCACTTGGTGGCTTGTTTTTGGGCAGGTACTGGAAGATTCAAAGGGACTATGATGGCTGTGGGTACGTTGTTTAGGTCCCGGTGAACATCTTCATCATGGGGGGAGAGTTGTACGATTATGTGTTTGACGTGGAGGAGGTTCCGTGCTCTGCATCTGCATCAATACAAACACACACGGGCGGCATGCACACACACGTGTGCATACATCCAAACAACCGCACATATACACGCGCAGACCGACACCATTTCTTGTTCTCCTGTTTACGTCTCTCTTGCCCACATCCCTTCCACACACCCATTCCCCGTCCAATCTGTCTCTCTCTCGTGCTGTCGTGTCTCTGTCTCGTGTCTCTCTCTCTGTCACTGTCTCTCCTCTCTCTCACTCTGGAACAGTCTCAAGCCGGAGCAGGTGAAAAGATCTATCAGGACTGAGCCCTGGAAACTTTTTTTTTGACAGTACGTCAGTATCCCCGAAATTTATGTCCCCGGGGCTGGGTGGGGGGGGGCGGGGGATAGAAGCAGGGGGGGGCAGTGAGTAACCTGAGACCAGATATTGGGTAGCAGCCGATTGGAAGCAGGAAGCGTATGTGTAAACTTCTAATGTCAGAACGAGCTAATTACAATGATCTTGCTATTTGTAAAAAAAAAGCA
>JADBJO010001307.1:437406-440211 GCA_016801955.1 Conus betulinus | reverse complement strand
TTGAACACGATATTGCAAAATGGAAGTTGTCTGTTTTTGAACTTAACTTAATAAAAAAATAAAAAAGAAATATGCTCATACAGTATTGTCTATAATGAAAATAACAAGTACCATCATCAGACACATCAGACGTGAGCTAGTCACTGAGTAAAATTGAGAAAGAAGTGAGGCAGGGAACACTAAACAAGTAAAGTAACTTTTGCTCCCATAAGAAAACCTAATACAGAGTAACTTTTATTCGAGACTGGCACAGCCTTTTGAACAATCTAATAGTGGCGGAAAAAAACATTTAATTAGATTGTTCGTCTTCGTATTTGTCTGACTTTATTCAAGTTCAAAGGCTGTGCCAGTCTTGAATAAAAGTGACTCTGTGTTAGGTTTTCTTATGGGAGCAAAAGTTACCCTACTTGTTTACTGTTTCTTAGTCACAGGGTAGTTAACCTGTTCGTGTTTATCGGCGCTGAGAACTGTGCGCACGAAGACGGACCATGACAGGAGATAACTCTGCGAGAAAAACTGTGCGGGGTCTATGGAGGGTGTGTGTGGACAACCCGTCTTGTTCTAAAGACCTGTCATTTAACGAGTGTAATGATGTTAGAAAAGAGAAAGAGAACTGACTGATCTGTAAAAATCCAGCAAATCTCTTCATGTTTTTTTTTTTTACCATGAGAGAAAGAGAGAAGAAGACAGACAGACAGAGAGAGAGAGAGAGAGAGAGAGAGAGAGAGAGAGAGAGAGAGAGAGAGAGAGTTTGCAGAAAAGAGAAGAGCGCATCAGAGACACAAGAACAGAAAGACAGGAACAAAAAAGGCAGAACCAGAAGAACAAAAACCAACGGCTATTCATCCTGTTATTTGCTACCTTTTCCTCTACACATACAACTTTCTTTCTCCTTATTTCTTTTTTTTTTTTTTCGTTCCACTCCCAAGGCACCTCACCATCTTTCCGCTATCCCTGACCCTATTCTGTCGGTGTTTTTCTTGTGGGTGTAAGGCGTTAGATTTTTTTTTTTTTTTAAAAAGGTCCGCGTTGGGATTAATTCTGCATGAGCAATAAGCATTTGAAAAAAAAAAAAAAAAACATCGGAGGAGGTTACTGACAAAAAATTTGCTCACGCACAAAACCGCCTGGACTTTTTTTTTGTTTGTTTTGTTTTTTACGTTTGCATGGAATTTCTCTCCTTCGGTGAGTCTAGGAGTTAAGGGTTACTGGCCTGCCGGGCAAGTCATGACAAGGAGACAGAGATGGGGGGGTGGGGGGGGGGGGGGGGGGGGAGGGAAGTGGGCGAGAGGGAGAGGGATGGAGGTTGAGAGGGCGTGGGAGAAGGGGCTGTGTTAATCTAATTCACAGCCCAATTCCCATGAATCTTGTCCGAGCGACAGACTTATTTCTCCTCCTTCTCTTCATCTTCCTCTCCCTCCTCTTTCTCCTCCTCCTCCTCCTCTTCTGCTTCTCCTCCTTCTCCTGCTCCTCCTACTTATCCGTCTTCTTCTTCTTCTTCTTCTTTCTTTCTTTCTTTTTTCTTTTTCTTTCTTTCTTTTTTTCCACTTCTTCTTCCTTGGTTCTACCGTTCTTTCTTTGCTACAACTCTGCACAAGTGTTGAACGATCTGTGCTGTCAGAAAGGTTCAAAAACAAAAGCTGCTTTCCTGTCTGTATATTCGTTGCGAAATCACGAGCCTGCGAATATTGCATAGATAAGGTTAGAGAGAGAGAGAGAGAGAGAGAGAGAGAGAGAGAGTCTTCCTGCTGGTTGTCGGTCACTCAAGTGATTTTATATAAGTACGGAATAGTACCCTATGCAAAAAGAGTTTGCACTTTGTTAAACTCCTTCCCGCAAGAAACATTTGCTGTATGTTGAAGTCATTATTCTGAATTAACCGTTGATATTTGTTGCTTTGCATGAGGTTTTTTATTCGAGAATTTGTGCCTACACATGCAGTTTATCTGTCAATCCATCTCTCTCTCTCTCTCCTCTCTCTCTCTCTCTCTCTCTCTCTCTCTCTCTCTCTCTCTCTCTCTATATATATATATATATATATATATATAGTGTGTGTGTGTGTGTGTGTGTGTGTGTGTGTGTGTGTGTGTGTGTGTGTGTGTGTGTGTGTGTGTAGATAGATAGATAGATAGATAGATAGATAAAACCTACAACAACTGTTGCTAAATTAAAACATAGACAATAATAAAATACTTAAGAAAATAAAATCAGCAATATTGACAATTTAAAAAAAAAACCCACGCCAAACTACTTAACAACAACACCAACAGCAATGTTAATAGCTATTTATTACCTTACTTACTTACTTATGTACTTACTTACGTTCCTTCTTCTTTCCATTTTTTTTCTTTCCGTTCTTTCTTTCTTTCTCATGTAGAACAACGAAGTATTTAAGGGGGGGGGGGGGGGGGGGGGGGGGGAAGGAGAGGAGGCTAACACGTGCATGGAAATCTTTTCTTGGTCATTCTTCTTGACGGTTAAACAAAGTAAACGAAAACAAACAAACACACAAAAACAAAGGTTGAGGGAGGGTTTTGGGGGGAGAAGGGCCTTCTATTGTGTGGAGTGGAACCTTTTGCTGATAGCGTATGGGAACCATCAACCTGTGTTTTTAGTCGGTCGGTTAGTCCGTCGATTGGTGAGTCAGTGAGTGAGTGAGTGAATGGGAGAGGGGGTGGGTGGGTGAGTGAGTTGGCTGGATGTTAAACGAAAACGATTCGTTGGCCAATTAACCGGCTAGTTAGTGACAAACTTGTTAGTAGTTTAGTTAGTAAGTTTATTCCAGCAGACCAAAACGAACTCATA
>JADBJO010001307.1:427406-429906 GCA_016801955.1 Conus betulinus | reverse complement strand
CAATTGTACTAAGAAAGAACAGTCCCCTCTAAACAATAAATGCCTCCACAGCAATATTGTATATCAAGCCACTGTAAAATCAGAGAACGCTGAAGAAACATATATAGGTATCACTGAAAACCAATTTAAAACTAGATATGCAAATCATAAAAAGTCATTTAACAAAGAAAGATACAAAAAAATCAAACAGAATTGAGTAAATATGTTTGGAAACTCAAAGATAAAAAAATAGACTACAACATATCCTGGAAAATCTTAAAAAAAGAGCTGCATCATATAATAACATTTCAAAAAGATGTAATTTATGCCTAACGAAAAAATATGATACTATGCAAACCAAAATTAGCAACCCCAAACACTAGGATAGAAATGGTTAACAATTGCAGATGAAATGGAAGTTCCTATCGGCAAGCAGAAAAAAAAAAAAAAAAAAAACATGAAAAACAGCTAAAAACAGCGCTGTAGATTTTTAACCATTACATTTTAAGTTTTAACCAAAAAAAAAAAAAAAAAATATATATATATATATATATATATAACAATTTAAAACAGGTTTAAAACGAAGGATTAAAAACCTACAGATCTGTTTCAAGCTAAAAGCTCTCCTCAGGGTATGTCGCTCCCTGTTTGGTTGAGCACTTTTTACACTCTGAGTGGCCTTTTAATTCTAATTTTAATATATATATATATATATATATATATATATATATATATATATATATATTATATATATATATATATAATATAGCATCGATAAAATGCATTTAATCTTGAATCTAACAAATATGTCAAGGTGATTACGACAAGAGTCAGATCGGGTATTTCAGATATTGTTATACATATATATCGATTTAAACAACACGCACATGTTGATTTAATTTGTCCATTGTGTAAACATGAGAAAGAAGACGAAGTGCATTTTGTTCTGTGATGTCCTTTGCTAAACGAAATAAGATCTCCAAGTCTTATCTAGCTGCTCCTAATGAACGAACAACTAGAAACCCTGTCCATTTACTTATAAAAATGATTGAAATCACGATCTGTTCTCTTTTCTTAATGTACGGTATTGAATCAGTTTTGATTGTTGAATAGATTTGAATGATTTCCAGATGCCTGTTTATGTTCATGAGGGGCAATGGCCTGTTTATAAATCTCTCTCTCTCTCTCTCTCTTTCTCTGAGCCAGCAAGTTGGTTTTTGCCTTTACGCTGATTAAAAACATATTTTCTCTTTCATTTCTACAACCCCCCAACCCCACCACGATGTATTGCCCCTGTGAAATCTTCCTTCGTCTTTTGTTTTTTGCTTTCTTACCCTCTCAGCATTTCTGTCTTTGTTCACTCCCCAGTGTCCCAAACTTCATCCACTAACTCCCCCCCCCCCCCCCCCCCTTATTTTCTTGTTTTGTCTTTTCCTTCGCTTCACGTTTTCTTTAGTTTTTCATTTTTTTTTCCCCTTTTTTTCTCAGGTGAAGAAGCGTGATAATTGACATGACAAGAGCCGGGCAGTTCTAACATGATCTAAGCGCCAAGTAATTCACTTGGTGGGCAATTCAGTTTCAACTCCGTCACTTCTAGGTCTTGCGCTTGATGGACTGCGTGTCGCTTTCAGGAAAGACGCTAATCAATTTCTAGGGTAATGTGCTCCTCGGGTGTTTAGTGTTTGTTCAACGCAAGCCTGAAGATTAAAACTTCCTTTTCTAGGATGGAGGGTAGGGTTGGGGGACGGGGTTAGGATGAAAGAGGCTAGGGCGGAAATGGAGAAGAGGTTTGGGAGTTGTGTGGGGGGGGGGGGGGGGGTGCGAGGGGGGGAAGGGGGGACTTAAGAGGGTGCCTTCGTTTTCGACGGTAAGGGAGGTGTTGAAAGTTTTGTGCAAGAGCTGCCACAACTTGCTATGTTTTTTCTATCCCATCTCTCTCTCTCTCTCTCTCTCTCTCTCTCTCTCTCTCTCTTATACGTACACACACACACACACCACACACACACACACACACACACACATATATATATATATATATAATATATATATATATATATATATATATATATATATATATATATTCTTGTCATTAAAGGCCCCTGAGGAAGACCTGTTACAGGCCGAAATATTGGGAAGAACTATACGAGTCCGTTGTGTTAATCTTCGTTATTTATGTATGTATACATACATATACAGAACAGATAAGGAGTAGGGAGTAAGGGAAAACAAGTGTAGGCTAACAATCTAACAATTCCTCCGTCAGTTAAGCAATGATTTGTACAAGATCGTATAACAGGGGAGCGGGTATGTGAGCTTCAGTTCACTGATACATGTCGTCTTGTCCTCGTGATCTGTATCATGGTTACATGTATATACACAACTGGTCATTGACTCTTAGACGCATTCTAGCCACCCCCAGTCCCCAGTACCCCCCCCCACCTTGTCCGACCCTAGCAGAGCATCCATCTTCCAGCTTTAGGCTGCATTTCTGATGTCATTGACAGTGTTTTGAATATACGTA
>JADBJO010001307.1:412406-422406 GCA_016801955.1 Conus betulinus | reverse complement strand
GAGGCTCTCCCTCTCTCTCTTCTCCCTCTCTCGTCGCTCGATCTGTCTCTGGGGAGTCATGCGCGGAGCGGGGGTCGGTGCGGGCGTCTTTATGGCGGTCGGGGGGGCACTATCGGTCGAATACGCGGTTGTGGTTGCATCGCAGTCTTCGGCCCGGTGGCGTGCCTCGGGCCATATGGGCTTTCTGTCAAGGTGTGTCCGCATTTACGTGCATATCGTGGCTCATCCGGTCCCAGGGCGGGGCGACAGCAGAGGCAGCGGCGCCGGGCGCACAGGTCACAAGGGGGAGCAAATGATCGGTCCAGGTGCGCTCGGAGCCGCAGTGCGTGGCTCCGGTGCATCAGTGAACCAGTAGACCCACGGGTGTTAGGGGTGGCTTGGTTGTGCATGGGCGACGGCAACGGCGAACTGAACTGGGGGACGCGTGGGTGCTTTGTGTAATAGAGGGGGCGCGATTAGGGGGGCCAGGGGTGGGATGGGTGGGGCGAAGGTGGGGGTGCAGGTGGGTGGAGGGGGTTGGGGTAGGCGGGACGGTGGGGGTGCGGTGAGGTTGGGTACGGTGGGGGGTGGAGTTGGGGGGGGGGTGGTGGGGGAACGGGGATGGGTGCGGGGGTGTTTGGGTGGCGAATCGGCGACAGATCAGCGCCGATTAAGAGCCTAGGCTTTCTGTGCTGCGCATGGGTGCCCACACCATGGGCCGATCTTCCCACAGGTCGCCTGGGTGCCAAGAAAATTCGCAGACGCGATGGAGGAAGTGCGGGGAGCGAACTAGGGAGGTGGGGGGGTGGAGTTAGTCGGGAGGCGGGTGGGTGTAGGGTGGGTGGGTTTAAGCGGATGTAAGGGGTTCCGGGGGGCGATGAGGGGGAACGTGAATAGAGAAGAAAGCTAAAAAAACAAACACACCCCCTGTGAGAGCACTTTTTTATGATTCTGTGTCGTGGTGTGTGTGTGTGTGTGTGTGTGTGTGGTGTGTGTGTGTGTTTGTGTGTGTGGTGTGTGTGTGTGTGTGTGTGTGTGTGTGTTGTGTTGTGTGTTTATTTGTGATGTCGGAAGAAGACATGTTAGTAGAGAAAATCCACCGATTCATTAGATTAGTGTGCAATAAACATTCTGTTCCTTTGCATTCTGTTTTGTTTGTTTTTACTTGCATTTTGTTTTATATAGGTACATGAAATGAACGCAAAGTAAATAAATTACCACTGAACAGCGATAAACAAGGGGAATTAAAAACAGTACATAAATAGATGATAAATAAACTACCTAGATATATAGATAGATAGATAGATAGATAGATAGATAGATAGATAGATCGACTGTATGGATGGCTGGATGGGGCTGGATGGTATGGAGATGGGTGATGGATGGATGGATTGACTGATTGATTGAACTGTAGAGGGTATGAATGAAAAAAAAAATAATGAAAAACGATTTAGAGAGGCAGTCGAAAAATAAGCAAAATCAGGTTTCAACTGCCCGCCAGCTGATCACCAGCTGATGTGTGCAACTGCCTTTAGGAAGCAAACACTTTTTTTTTTTCTAGAATTGTACAATATGCCAAAGCTACCATGCAACAAAATGCAAGCAGGGTGACCAAAACTGACCAAATGACCGGACTGGGAGCAGGGACGATGCCGAAAGGTGGCCCAATGAGCCTTTCATCTCTTTCCTGGCTTGTTCCGCTTCCCTGCGTGCAATCACTGCCATGTTCAAACTCAATCAGTTAGTGAATGTAAACCGTAAAGCCATAACAACGACGAGGGACTGCCTCGTCCTCCTTTATAGTTCAAGTCCATCATCAAAGAAAACTTGCCTCTCCTCTCCCTCACCCCAACCTGTCTACACCCCCCACCCCACCCCCCCCCCTCCCGCGCCCCCCCACCACCACCCACGCTTGTCACTCTGCTCTCCGCCCCCTTCACTCTTCATCACCCAATCTTTCACACCTCCCAGACTCTCTATGCTCCTGTAGTCTCATTACCCCCACCCATAGGAAGAAACGATTATAACCCCCGCCCTCTGTCCCCCTGCTCCTTTTCCTCTTCCTTCGTGCTCCTCCCTCCCCTCGCCTCTCCTCCTCTCTGTCTTTCTGTCCTCCTCTTCTCCTCCTCTTCTTCTTCTATCTACTTTTCTACTTTTTCTTTCTAACTTTACTTCTCTTTCCTTTCTTGTTCATTCTTCTCCTGTCCTCTTCTTCTTCTTCTCTACTTCTTACTTTCGTTCTTCCCTTTTCTTCTCTACTATTCTAAGTTCTTTCTTCTAGGCTAATCTTCTTCTAGTCTTGTCCACTTCTTCTTCTCCGAATTCTTCTAACTCTTTCCTTTCTTCCTCTTCTTCTCCTTTTTCGTTCTCTTCTACTACTTCTTATCTTCCTCTCTTCTTGCTTCTTCTTTTCTCACCTACTTTTCTACTTCTTTCTTGTCTAACTGCTTCCTCGCTTCTCTTTCCTCTCTCTTCTGCTTCTCTCCCTCCCTCTTCTTCTTCTTCTCTACTAGCTTTTCTTTCTTCTTTCTTCTAACCTTCCTCTTTCTCCCCTAACAAGCCCCGTCCTCCCCTTCTCACCTCCCCTCCCCCCCCCCCACCCCATCTTATTTTTAGATGTCAGTTAGGGCGCTCAAAATTCTTTGTTGCTTTTTGGCCCCGGGGGTTTCAAAGAAAAAACACATTGCATATGAGAGAGAGAGAGAGAGATATAGAGAGAGAGAGAGAGAGAGAGAGAGAGAGAGAGAGAGGAAATGTGGTGGATGAAATGGAGCAGAGAGAGCAGAGAGGAGAGAGAGAGAGAGAGAGGAGAGAGAGGAGAGAGAGAGAGAGAGAGAGAGAGAGAGAGAGAGAGAGAGAATGAGTGTTGTCCTTCCGCTCTACCAACTACTTCTGCTACTATTGCTACTGCTACTACTACTACTGCTACTACTGTGCTACTGTTACTAGTACTACTGCTACTACTACACTATCATTGCTACTACTACTTTCTATTACCACTACTATTACTACTACTACTACTTCCTACTTCTACTATTACTACGACTACGCCACTACTACTACTATTACTACTACTGCTGCTACGGTTACTACTACTACTACTACTACTACTACTACTACTACTACTACTAACTACTACTATGTAGTAGTAGTAGTACGATGTATGTAAGACCCATTCGTGTATCATTTACAAAAATCAATTAAATGACAGAAGAAGAGAAGAAGAAGAAGAAGAAGAAAAGAAAGAAAGAAGAAGAGAGAAGAGAAGAAGAAGAAGAAGAAAGAAGAAGAAATTAAGTAAAACCGTTCAACCACCCATTCATATTTTTATTCCAGTTATGTTCACGTGAATGCACACACACACACACACACACACACACAACACACACACACACCACACACACACACACACACACACACGCACACACGCACGCACGCACGCACGCATGCAAAACGCACACACACACACGCACACATTATGAAATCTCCTGTATCCCTACCTCTCCCCCAATGTCCACATGTCCTTTCCTTTAGTCTCCACCATCTAAACGTAAGAGCACGTATATACGCATGAACACATATATCCATGCGTGCACGCACAGAGAGGCCACAGAGCCCGCACGCACACATGAGAGGCAAGTGGTTCTGATAGGATTTGAACCCAAAACATCTCAGCCCGCAATCCTGCGACGCTAGCCGCTGCACAATGGTGGCTAGCTTTTCCTTCTTCGCCTCGTGCACCGTAAACAGTAAGGTCTAGTCGCTAAAAATGATTTCAAGGAATTTTCACATTAATAAACGCAAAGTACTCTGGTTAATACACGTCTATACATTGTTCACCTTTGGTGCCCTGGACAGGACAATCGGGCGACGGATCATGCACTCTCCAGATCCCATCTCTTCACCATAAAGGTAAAAGGTCACAAAGCGATAGCCCCTGGCGATCCTGAAAGGCAAGAGAAAGAGAGGATCGCGTTCGTGGAAGATGATACCTTTAGACCGAAAGGAAGAGAATGACCCGCGTGCTTCCTGAAGTCAGCGTGAGGTTAAAGAACATATGCAGACACGTGTGGAGAGCAATTGTCCCCTGCAGCCTACGTCCCCCGGAACGATGAGCAGGTTTGGGAGAAGAGGGGAAAGCATCAGAAAGCAGGACTTAGTGTCTGTCCTTGAGTGCCTGTTGCTTTCTCTGGGACTCGATCGTCTCCTACACGGTGTACTAACGTTCGTCGAAACCGTGTGTAAATCTGATTCACGCCAGAGATTGAGCGATCGATCTGCTCTCTCTCTCTCACTCTCTCTCTCTCCGTCATCTCCTCTCCTCTCTCTCTCTCTCTCTCTCTCCTCCTCTCAGGCTCGGTTAAGAGTTATACTTTGTAGATACCGAATTTTTGTCTCTCTCTCTGAAGGTTGTATAGATGGCATACTTTACCCACGATCTCTCTCTCTCTCTCTCCTCCTCTCTCTCTCCCGTCTCTCTCTCCTCTCTCTCCTCTCTCTCTCACTCATCCTCTCCTCTCTCGCTCTCTCTCTCTCCACATGTCAGATGATACTCATTTATTTTGCGGAGTCCTCAGTGCAGTCCTTTTCACTACTTACCACAAAGATTAATTAACGACACTTATATCACAGCATACGACATATTACTGCATACGACATTATCATTACCATTGTTTATTTTTGTATCATCATCATCATCATTCATCATCATCATCATCATCATCATCATCGTTATGCAAATGGCCGTTCATCTTGACAAAAGTGTCCCCTGACTTTGATTTCTTCTTCTTCTTTTTTTTTTTTTTTTTTTTTTTTTTTTTTTTTTTTTTTTTTTTTTTTTTGCTGTCTGTCCAACCTCTGCGCCACCTCAGAGGCAGGCAGTGCAAACCCACGCCGCTCATTCCGACACCCCGTCCACAGCACCACAGCCCGGTCGGCCCCCCGCAGCCCGCCCCCGGCACCGGCAATCCACAGGGAGCAGCAGTCAATGTCGAGGTCGTCAAGAGGCAACCCCGGGGTCCCTCCGGAGGGCGCCACCACGTCCGTCCAACGACAGCCCCCATGGACTCGCCGATACCGGTGACCCCAACGGAACCAAACCAAGGCCACAGACGTGGAGAGGACATCGAAATTGAGGTCACCATGAGAGCAGGGCATGAAGGGCCACAGAATTTTAGACATTTTTTTTTTTATGCTGATCGATGAGAATGAGGATGATTAAGATGATGCTGCTACGGATTTCCATTTCGGTCTGAGACTACATGACAGGGCTGTACTCTACGCTTCCTTTCATAATATATCCCGGCGTCAACCAGCCCCGAGAGATACAGGCACCTGCAGTGCTGGTCAGAAATTTGAGCAACACTCTCAGAAACGCATCCCATTAAGTGGATGAAACTCGACTGTGTGGTCCCAGTCTTCCCCAACTGAGCCCGCAGCAAACTCAACTCTGGGTAGGAGCCGGTCGGGGCAGAAAAACCCACATGACTTCTGATGGGATTCGAACCCGCGACCTCCCAGCCGGGAGTCCGCGACGCTAACCACTTCGCCACGGCGGCTGGTGACTTTGATTTCTTCTTTCTTCTTCTTCTTCTCTTCTTCTTCTTCTCTCTCTCTCTCTCTCTCTCTCTCTCTCTCTCTCTCTCTCTCTCTCTCTCTCTCTCTCTCTCTCATCCCATCTTAGATCTGATAATTAAGACGTTTAAAAAACAAAAACCTTGACCAGAATTTGCACCATTACTGGCGGCACAACTCATGCCACTTAAGTCATTGGGACTGTCTCAGATGAACCTGATGACGTCTTCAGATCGGGCATATTTACTTAGGCAGGCTGTCCTCTGGCTCCGGCTGTTTTCGCCATGAGGAGGGGGGTGGGGGGGGTGGGCGTGGGACGCTAACTGGCCATGTACTATGTATTTACACCAGTAAAGGTATTACTGAACGCCGCTGAAGCGACTCGCCGGCAGTGCAGTGTCTCCTCTTGTGGGTTACTCCATGACAGCATTACATTAGTTGGGTCTTGTAGACTGATGCTGTGCATTGTAGGTCTGGCTGTGCGTTGGCTGACCGGAAAGTGCAGCATGGCAATAATGCCATTGAGGAAGTCAGTGCAGAAGACGAGACATCTTAAAAATAAAAAGAAATGAACAAAATATGCCATTCGTAAATAGTCACCTTGTTTTCGCTATGCAATCCACTGATCTATTCCAATTTCCAGCGCCACGCCCTGACATTACAAAACGAGGGCAGATCACTGTGTCCTGAGTAAAAAAAAAAAAGCAAAAACGGAGGAGGTGTACTGTTTGAAAGTCTTCCAACTTCTCTTGAAACAAAAAAAAACCTCTTTGATCGAGAACTAATACTAGAAGAGTGGGAGCAAGGGTGAGTGGGCATAGAAGAGACCACATTCATGAAAGTTGTTGGATTAGGGAGAGCGGATGACAGGAGGGTACAAGAAGCGCGAAGAGAGTAAACTCACCAAAAGTTCTTGAGCTGGAGGGAGGAGACGGTTAGAACATGATGGGGAGAGGAAGACGGGCGATGGGAAAATTGATTGAGGGGAGTGAGGAGGGGGGGGGGGGGGGGGGGGGCAGGGGCAGAGACAAATTGCTACCAACCCGCACTTTGTCTACACCAGCCAGCCGCACAATGACTAATGACGTCTTGTTTTTATAACCTTCTAACTTTTTCTTCCCCTGAAAACACTTTCAGGACATAGTCGCTTTCTATTGGAGTAGGGTTTGGAATGGGCTTGGAATGGGCTGGTGGGGGATGGTGGAGGGCCCCGAACTCTTGACACCCCTCTCCCCTTCCTCACACCATCACCACCATTCTTCCACCCTTGCCGCCACTGGCACCAACATCCCTCCCCTCTCCACCCGCGTCCCACCTCTAATCCGAGCCAACCCATCAAAACAAGAACGCTCATCTCGTCCCTCTCTTGGCTGCCGCAGTCTGGTCCGTACAAATCAGATGACACTGCTATCCTCATCTACCTCTCCGCAGGAAAGTTAATATTGACCAAGAGATTGACTGAGCGCTGGAGGAAGGGCAAAAATGGGGAGTGGGGGTCGTTTGTTGGGGCCGGGTGCAGAGATTTGACTTGGTTTTGAGAGAGAGAGAGAGAGAGAGAGAGAGAGAGAGTTGTATTGCGAGTATGTGTTGAGTCTGGGTGGCGTGGTGTGTGGAGAGGACATTGAGGCAGACAACGGACCTCTAAACAGCCAAGCACACAAACAGGCCGATGGACGGGCAGACTTGGAAAAGAGAGAGAGAGAGAGTAGAATGAAAGAAAATGACAGACAAACAAGAGATGCAAGAGAAAGAAAAAGGGGTTAACTCCAAGCTTAGGCCGCGGGGACTGGGATTCCAGTCATTGTGTCCATCAAAGAACCTTACTATTTGTGATGCACGGAGAGGAAATGATGGTGAAGGATCTCAGGGTAAAACGATACTTCCTGACGTTAACTCTTCAAAAAAACAAGTTATCTTGTTTGTATCGAACATTAGTGGATTTTAAACGGGAAAAGTACATCAGAGATCGAACTTGAGAGAGAAAAAATCTGTTGGTCTATTAATGTTTGCATCTGAGTTCGCTGAATATTGTATGCTGACTGGGAATTGATGCAAGGAAATGGAGTCATTTTGAGGACCCTAGGGGTTCGAAGCCACACAGGAAACAGGAACCGGTCTGTGCGGGCAAATGGCTCTTTATTTTCCTGCTGATCTGCAGGACTTTTTTTTTTTTTTTTTATCTATTTATTTTTTTTTTTTTGGGGGGGGGGGGGGGGGGGGGGGGGGGGGGGGGGGGAAATCAATGGAACAGCCTTTCGTTTCTTCGATTTTACTGTGACCCAAAGTTCTTGGTCCGTTGTTTCTCAGACTCTGTCTCTGTGACAACTCTCTGTCTGTCTGCCTGTGTTTGTCTCTGTCTGTCTGTCTCTCTGTTACCGTTTCTGTCTGTCTCCGTCTCTTTGTGTGTGTGTGTCTGTGTGTGTGTGTCCTCTGTGTGTGTGTCTGTCTCTCTCTCTCTCTCTCTCTCCTCTCTCTCTCTCTCTCTCTCTCTCTTACTCCAATAGATGCCTCTCCTTGCTTGACAAGTGTGTGCTGAGAAGAAGAATGTATATAGTCAGACATTACTACAGATGAATGGTTCAATTTCAGCGACTAATTTCAAGACAGGTCGTGTTTAAAGGGAATGCCTTTTTCGATCTGCAGAAAATGATGTAACCATCTGATCTGCCGTTTACGGACTATTACGAAAAGCGGAACGGTCGTGAACCATTTTCAATTAAAAAAAAAAAAACCAGTAAAGCATGTCATATGTTCACGGTACTGTTTGAAATCATGACATTAAAAGGACCTTCCTCAGTAAATTCCATAACATTGTTTAATCCTATTTCTGGCGACGTATAACAGCGATCGTAGTTTTTATTTCAAAGGAAGGCCACTGAAAATGACAGACAGCTACAAAATGCTGTCCTTGATTAATCTATCAAGTGAGCGTTTCACTGCAATAGGGAGCAAAACGACTCGTGAAATGGATTGAAACTCCAAGAATGTTGACAGTCACGAGATGCGTACAGGAGAGCGTATTCAACATTTAACCATATGTTTACTCAGTACCCGTAAAAGAGAGATTTTCAACAGGGAGGGAAACGCTTTATGCCTGATTTATAAATCTGAGTAATGCCACCGACACTGCTCAGCGTGAGGTTCTATTCGATATGTTATCTTAAGGTGTGATGCACACGGAAAATTTATTTTAACCATGCTCACAGTGTTATGACCACATGATTTTGTACTATCTCCTGTTAGAGTTGAGGATAAGCTAACAGATTTGTTTTTGCTCAGTCGATTTATAGTGGGGTTCTTATGTCATTCAGTCTTCCTGTTCTGTCTTTATGAAGAAGTTGCGGCATATCTGAATGAACATGGTATACGTGGTGAATGGTCACTACTTAGTCTGGTCGATCCTTTTATCGCACTTGCCGATGACACTGGTTTTTTGTATGAGACGCTGCCAGAAGTCTTCAAAATCAGACTGGTGTCGTTGGTAATGTTTGCAAAACTTTGTGTCAAATTTTTGTGGAAATAAAAGTTTTTTCATGGTTGGTTTCTCGAAAGCTCGATTTGGAGGAATGTGTGTGGTGTATGTGTGTGTGGGCGTGGGGGGGGGGGGGGGGGGGGGGGGTGGGATGGGGGGGGGGGGGGCAAAAAATAATAAAGTGATTACTGATTGGAAACGAGTTAGAGAACCAGTCAGTGGCTATAATGACCAATCAGATATAAGTGCCACACCAGTGCCGCGCCGCGCATTCTAGCTCCCTGGCTTCTCCCGTGGGAGCCCTGACTGCGGCAATCCTCAGGGATGGTCAAAGTCAAATCGTCTTTAGGCAACCCACCTGAGGAGACAATGCACTGCTGCCTAGATACGTCAGTGGTTTTCAGTAGTGCCTGTCTGGGTCAAGATATGCAGGAGACCTGAAGGTTGTGCCTTTCTTCCTGAAGGTCGTGCTCTGGCCTTTTCCCTGAAGGCTGTGTTTTGGCCTTTTCCCTGAAGCCTGTGTTTTGGCCTTTTTCCCTGAAGGCTGTGTTTTGGCCTTTTTCCCTGAAGCCTGTGTTTTGGCCTTTTTCCCTGAAGGCTGTGTTTTGGCCTTTTCCCTGAAGGCTGTGCTTTGGCCTTTTTCCCCGAAGGCTGTGCTTTGGCCTTTTTTCCCTGCAGGCTGTGTTTTGGCCTTTTCCCCTGAAGGCTGTGCTTTGGCCTTCCTTCGTGTGTTGGCCTTTCTTTCTGAAGGCTGTGCTTTGGCCTTTCTTCGTGTGTTGGCCTTTCTTTCGGAAGGCTGTGCTTTGGCCTTTCTTTCGGAAGGCTGTACTTTGGTTTTCATTCTGAAGCTGGTGCTTTGGCCTTTCTTTCGGAAGGCTGTACTTTGGTTTTCATTCTGAAGGCTGTGCCTTGGCCTTTCACTCTGAACGTTGTCTGGACTTTAACCCTGGAGGTCGTGCCTTGGCCTTTACCTCT
>JADBJO010001307.1:382406-387406 GCA_016801955.1 Conus betulinus | reverse complement strand
TTTCTTTCTTTCTTTCTTTTTTTTTTTTGTCTTCTTTGGGTTTTTTTCCCCAATAGAGAAGCACTTCTACAAAATTCCGAACTGTTAGTCTGGCTGTGTATCCACGGCTTGTTTGGATAAATACCAGATATGTGTGTGTGTGTGTGTGTGTGTGTGTGTGTGTGTGTGTGTGTGTGTGTGTGTGTGTGTGTGTGTGTGAGCGCGTGCGCGCGCGTACTGGTTACAACTGTCCGCCAGAACACCGGACAGCTATTTTTTTTTCCATACGAGCAAAAATGTAGTATGGTATGTTTACCTCTTTGATTCAAGTGCTACACACGTTATGGTCTTTTTTGTGTGATCAGTTCCAAGAAAGATGTGGACGATGAGAGATGTAGGCCTGTTCTGCGCTAGCTTTGGTTCAGTGAAGTAACTCACTAAACCTCTACCAATCGAAACGCATTCTTCCAACCAGGCATTGTCATCTCGCACCTACGTTTATCGTTTCACATGCTTCCGTTTCCGACTTGAAGGTTTTCCACCTCAGTCAGTGCTATTAATCTTTTTTTTCCACACACAAAGGTCTATTCGTGCGGTATTAGTGAAATAATCATGTGCTGCTTCGAAGTGGCTTCACTATGAGTCGTCGATTCAACGTGAAAGACAAGCCCATACTTTGCTACTTTTCGCTGAGTGTGAGACATATGGTCGACTTTTGTCCCATGATTAGTAAGATGTTTATCTGTATGCGATTCTCAACTTGGTACAAACTTTATCGGAAGTCTGATCTTAATGAATCATGAATTAATGTTTGTAGCACTTTCCGCATAAAACCTGATTTGATATATTTTTACTCATCTTTTATCAATGTGTAAAGCAGTGGAGAGAGAGAGAGAGAGGAGAGAGAGAGAGGAGAGAGAGAGAGAGAGAGAGAGAGAGAGAGAGAGAGAGAGAGAGAGAGAGAGAGAGAGACAGACAGACAGACAGAGAGGGAGGGAGGGAGGGTGTGAGCTGCTCAGTTGCACCTGGCCCTCACACCTCAAACGACATCTTCTTAAGGATCTTCGATGGTCATCATATTTTTTATGATGGACACAAATCCTCACTTCCCTTCACCGTCACGTGAGCTGCCCACCGATTGCTTCGTTTCGCTACCAACTTTCTTGACTGAGTCATCTTTACTTTATTGTCGTAGGTGTCTGGTTTTCAGGTTACTTTGCTCACTGTCACTGTCTATTGTGCTTCAGTCTCATTAGTCTTGTCTTCACAAGTTTTGTCTTCAGTCTACTTTGCTTCACTGTCACACGTTTTGTCTTCAGTCTACTTTGCTTCACTGTCACACGTTTTGTCTTCAGTCTACTTTGCTTCATTACCACACGTTTTGTCTTCAGTGTGCTTCACTGTCACACGTTTTGTCTTAAATCTACTTTGCTTCACTGTCACACGTTTTGTCTTAAATCTGCTTTGCTTCACTGTCACACGTTTTGTCTTAAATCTACTTCGCTTCACTGTCACACGTTTTGTCTTAAATCTACTTTGCTTCACTGTCACATGTTTTGTCTTCAGTGTGCTTCACTGCCACATGTTTTGTCTTCAGTCTACTTTGCTTCGCTGTCACATGTTTTACCTTCAGTCTACTTTGCTTCATTACCACACGTTTTGTCTTCAGTCTACTTTGCTTCACTGCCACACGTTTTGTCTTCAGTCTACTTTGCTTCACTACCACATGTTTTGTCTTCAGTCTACTTTGCATCACTACCACATGTTTTGTATTCAGTTTCTACTTTTTCAGTCAACTTCACTGCCACACGTTTTGTCTTCAGTCAACTTTGCTTCACTGCCACACGTTTTGTCTTCAGACTACTTTGCTTCACTACCACATGTTTTGTCTTCAGTCAACTTTGCTTCACTGCCACACATTTTGTCTTCAATCTACTTTGCTTCACGGTCACATGTCTTTTCTTCAGACCACTTTGCTTCGCTGTCACATGTTTTGTCTTCAGCGTACTTTGCTTCGCTCTCACATGTTTTGTCTTCAGTCTACTTTGCTTCACTCTCGTGTGTCTTGCCCTCAGTTGACTTCACTCCACCAGCCGGCGACCATGTTTTCCTCCACTGTGCTTCAGTGTCAACTGTCTTGTATTCAGTCTGCTTTATTTCACTGTCGCGTTGAGGAAGGGGAAGACGGGTGAGATGGGGAGGGTGAAAGGGTTAGGAGAAGGGAGAGGGAGATGGGGAAAGGGGGACGGCATGGGAGAAGGGGGGGGGGGGGGGGGGGGGGAGGGCGGGGAGGGGGGGAGGTCAAGGGAGCGGGTGGGTGGCAGCAGGGAAAGCGAAAGAGGGAAGGAGGCGTGGAGAGGCCGAGTGAGCAAACAGGGGAGGTAGAGGCAAAGGAGGAGGTCGGGTGCAAGGGAAGGGGGCGGAGTTGCGGGGGGTGGGGGTGGGGGGTGGGGGGGTGGGAGGCAGACTGCTTGGTTATGTATAATACATACATCACAATGTTTCGAGAAGAACAGCCCCGCTTATCGTGCTGGACCCCCCAAAACTGATATCTCTGTCTGTCTGTTTGTCTCTCTCTCTCTCTCTCTCTCTCTCTCTCTCTCTCTCTCTCTCTCTCTCTCTCTAACACACTTAAGTCACTTTTGCAAGCTGATGTAGACACTGGTATGTATCTGAGAGAACTCTCAGATTTGTCCCTGGCTGACCGTATTGTCTCACCCTTTATCCCCCCCCCTCCCCCCCCCGCAATCCGCCCCTTTGTCTCTCTCGCACTCAGAGCCTTCTCTCTCTCTCTCTCTCTCTCTCTCTCTCTCTCTCTCTCTCTGAAAGCAGGCACCGTTTCTTTAATTACAGTGTGTGTGTGTGTGTGTGTGTGTGTGTGTGTGTGTGTGTGTGTGTGTGTGTGTGTGCGCGCGTGTGTGTGTGTGTGCGCACGCGCGCGTGTGTGTGTGTGTGCGCGCGCGCGCGCGCACGTATGTGTGTGTGTGTGTGTGTGTGTGTGTGTGTGTGTGTGTGTGTGTGTGCATGCGCATGCGCGTGCGTGCGTGCATGTGTAGTTGTGTGTGTGTGTGTGTGTGTGTGTGTGTGTGTGTGCGCGCGCGCGCGCGCGCGCGCACGAGCGCGCGCGGGTGTGTATGGCGGTTGTGTGTGTGTGAACTGCATAGTTTTTACATTCCGATTCTCTGTCGTCGTCTCGTCCTCTCTCTAACTGTCGCCTCACGCCCTCATGGTCGGTCGTAAAAGGCGTCTGTCTTCGTTTTCATATCGAGCAACTTTCCCACGAAAGACTCCTACTTCCAGTTCAGCGGAAAGGAAAAAACCGAAAATTGATATGACGTCAACATTGACCAATCACTGAGCGGCTGCACACGACATCGTCACCATAGCTTCCTAGTTGATCAATATGGCGACTCCGGCAGTCGAACGAGCGCTGGACAAACGCCGAACATGTAGCATTGTCTGGAAGCCTTCAGAGGACGACAGCCGAAAATATTACCCTGTTTTCACACCTTCTGCTCCCCGTGTTTGCTTCAGCTGGCGAAGGAAGCAAGGCAATCCACGCAGGTAGGAGACGTTTGTACGGAAAGGTCACACACCAAGCTGAAAGAATGGTGAGCGAGTTTTTGCCCTACTTCTTTTGTATAGCCTGGCGCGTCACTCTGCAATTCAAGATCAGCACTACACCTAGTCAGACGTCGACACTTTTTTTCTTCCATCGGCTTCATTTGTGTATGTAGGAGTGACACTTGTGGTGTGGTGAGAGTGAAAGTAGACGGCAGTTGGACCGTTGACATGTAAGTTTGTTCATGTGAGATACCAGATCGCTCGCTCGATGGAGAATTAGCGCATGTAGTAAATCCCCCCAGTAGTGTTGGAGGTAATAATGTTGTAATACCTTGACGGCACTGCTACTGTCACTAAACGGCTGCCCCTGCTGTTGCATCTACTACTACTACCAGTGCTACTACTCCAACTACTGCTATTACTACTAATACTACTACTGCTGCTGCTACTACCACTACTGCTGCTGCTGCTGCTACTGCTGCTGCTGCTGTTGCAACTGCTACTACTACTACTACTACTACTGCTACTACTCAGCTATTGCTGCTCGGTTATTGAGTACCATAACCACTACTATTACTGCTGCTGCGACTGTTCCCTCTTCTAATAAGGCAACTTCTAGCGGTTTCTTTCCCTAACTTATGTGTCACCATTTTTCTTGTGCCTGTTGTACCACCTGAAACCTTACTTTGCGAGCATGAGATGCCCACAGCGACGACAACAACTAGTCTAAGGTCACTCCTCTGCGTCAGTTCATTGGGGTTACCGCTCCTGTGCAGCCTATGGCCCGAGCAGCTGCGTTTGTGTATATATACCTTTCCGTGTGGTACCACACCTGCCTGGCCATGTTTCAGAGGTGAGGCGGAGGTGGCCATATTACCTTCCTATGTGTTAGCTGAGGTTCAAAATAATGGCAGGAACAACAGCCATAAGTTTCTGAAAAGAAAGCGAAAGAAAAGTTTCTTACTCAAGTGTGGGCAGTCGAGGCCATTCACAAGAAGATAAGGGTATGCACAAAGAAAGATTTTGATATTTGCGCACATCGGAAAAATACTTGGCGATGAGCATAAGAGAGAAACAAAAAGCATTTCAGTGCCGTGCGAAAAATAAAAATGGAAAGGGCGTTCTGTAATGCCGAGGAGACCTCTAGAAATGGCAGGAGTGGGAGATATCAGTGCCCCTTTTTGCTCGCTGAGAGTCAGGCCTGCCGTCGCCTGACTCGAGCTATATTGCTCTGTAGACGCAACGCGGCGAGCGAGCCGTGCCGTGTTATGCCGTGACGCGCCGGCCCCGCTCGAGCTGCATGTAAAGCGCGATCAGTATTGCTTACACCCGAGTTCTCGCCTGCCCACACTGGTGCTATGCTGGGGCGTTTTTTTTTTTTTCCCGGCACAGCGAAGGCCTGGCGCTACCCTGGGTATGGCTGGCCACAGGTGAACTCAAAACCACCCGGAAGTCAG
>JADBJO010001307.1:367406-377406 GCA_016801955.1 Conus betulinus | reverse complement strand
TCGCTGTTTCCGACAAAACATGGTGTGAACTGTTTGTGAGGGATGCAAGATTTTCCTTCAAGCAGTAGAAGTTGAAGGCTTTTGTCTCCCGTGGGAACGTAGAAATGTCCAGCGATATCGGTTTTCTTTTTTCAGTTTGGCAAGATTGTGTATGGGACGGCTAGTTGTCATATTCCTGTTGTTCCCATTTGCTCGTTTAAGCTCACTATTACAAGCTCGTGGTTACTGCAGGTTCTGGTCTTAGAGACATTTTCTATAGCCCTGTTATGGCAAGACTTGTTCCAGGTCTTCAGAAAAATAATATAGTCTGTTTAGCTGGGTCGGGGGGGGGGGGGGGGGGGGCGGGAAAATTTGTGCTGCTGTTGAAAAACCTCAGTGCCCGTGGTAAGAACACGATCGCGTCAACCACTAGACACGTAGACAGACTGGAATACTGAAACAGTTAACCCATGAGATGGACAGATCTCCTGGCACCTTCATGGCCTGTTTGGCGCGTCTGTTGGAAGAACAATATCATTCTAGAAGAGTATGCCCTGTACAACAGTGCAGAACAGGACAGACACATACGTGGGAAGGGGTCCTAGTTAACACGAACATCGGGAAAACAGTATCGGGATGCTGGCCCGTTTCCAGCAGGACCATGGCCATACAATCACAACTATTCAACATCACGATACTGCAGATGTATGATCCTACTCCAGTCCACGATGATGGCGAGATTGAAGATCTCGACTCTCAGTTTTAAGTGGCCATCAGTTACGCTGTCGAGGAAGACATCCTCATCATTTCGGGTGACAGGAAGGCCAAGGCTGATATCGACACCCGAGAAATCGGAGAACGTTCTGCGGTCCATACTGTAATAAGACCAGTAATAAAAGGTACAACACGTGGTAGAATTTGTCAATGATAACGATTCAAGCCTTGCTAACACTCTGGCTGAGCATATAGAAAATTGACAATGGACGTGGTACTCCCTAAATGGGCTTACACAGACCTGGCAAAACATAAACTGGTAAACATAGACCCGAGTGTAACAAGCATGAGGAACCATTTTCTTTGGCAAACATAGACTGGGGTAAATATAGATCTGGGTTAAATGTGCACCGGAGGTAAATAAAATCGTGCGTGACATAGACCTCGGTAAACACAGATTAGGGAAACATAGGATTTGCCAAATATTGGCCTGGAGGGGGAGGGGGGTGGCGTAAACCAGGGGAACGTATACCGGGAAGATGGGGGTGGGCAAAGGGGGTATACACCTGTGACACACGGATAGATCTGGAGGAAGACTGATCTATTTAAACATAGACTCTGAAGTGGATGGAAAGGAGGGGGGAGTGAAAGGAGGGTTATACAGACATAGATGAACAGAAACGTGAAGGGAATGAGGGGAACATAAATCTAGGGAATCATGACCGGAAGGGGGGGGGGGGGGGGGGCGTATTGGGAGGAGGGACATAGATATGAGATTCTAACAGTGTGTTCTGCTTTTACAACTTCAAAACACGACCTTTCCATCAGTTAGTAAATGGGAACTTGATTCGGTTCAAATACATTGAATGCGCAAGAAGTCGATAATGGGTTCAGCTTTCCATGATAACACGGTCAATGTTTAACAGTTCACTGCCACTATAGCCATTGGATTGTGGAACTTTCATATCTTATGTGTGTGAGTGTGAAGGGGGTCGAAGGGACATCGGAGGGACTGACAGTGCAGGGGAAGATGCACAATGGAGGGGGTACACATCTGGATGGCTGATGCTATGAAGAAGGGTTAAAAATCATCAAGGAATCAAAAAGTGACCAGACAAAAGGCAAATCAATCCGCTCGAAAACGTACTTGTCTGTAAATATTGTTTACTTCAAGACCGAAGAAGAAATGCGCTGTTTTGAAAGTTTTTGGTCGCTGAATGATACTTTAAACACTTTTCACTTCAGCGTATTGTCACTTAGTATACAGTTCTTTGTACACAGCATTCAGTATTTCTGACTAAACAAGAATATATGATGGCCGCATATTGGACAGGCATAAGTGCAGTCAACATTTTGAGCTTACTTGATTTTCCGTCAATGATTTAATTCATTTCCCGCAAAATATCTCAAAAATTGAAAAGGTTTAAGTGAAAGGTGTTACAGAGCACGTTTGAAATGTCTATCTTGATAGCAGCGTACCGACGATCGGCGCGTAATTTAATGCTGGAACATCGTCTGTGTTACCAAATTCCCGTACCCAAGCACCAACAGCCGTGAACAGCCTAAAATCTTCTTGTTCCTTCAGAGGTGATTTTCTGAATTGAAATCTGTTGGATAAATACACAGATTAGTCGCCGTTGCGAATTATTTCATTGCGTTGCATAGGATGAATGTTGGTACAAAGTGTGTGTGTGTGTGTGTGTGTGTGTGTGTGTGTGTGTGTGTGTGTGTGTGTGTAAAACAGGCTAACTTCTATCTTGAAGACGATGCCGCTCACGACCCTTCACCTCTGCTCTGTGACCTTTGTGAGGAAGGACAAAAGGCTGAGTTTCAATGCGCCAGCTGTGTCAACTGTTTCTGCAGCCGCTGCCGTCGGTCCCACGACAAGCTGTGCAAGTCTCCAGCCGCCTCCCTCATCACAGACAGCACTGGCAGTGCAGGGGCACAGTCTGTGGGAAAGGAGAGCCAGGACCTGGCGCAGAGGATGGAAGACGTGCTGAAGAAAGTGGCTAAAGAGGAGAAAGAAAACTGGCCCTGGAGAGAAGAGCCACGGAACAGGACATCTACGAGCGGTATAACACAGTACTGCGTCACGCTGCAGAGGCCCGTGACTCCAGTCTGATGAGTCTGAGAGACGTGACACAGGCTCTGGGCGACTTGTTCATGAACACAGCGTCAGTCGCCCGCAACGTCTTGACGATATTTGAAGCCAAGACCTCTGAAGGTCATCCGGGAGATCCAAGAGATGAAATCCTCACCGAATCCACTCGCCGTCATTTTGAGGAGTTGCTGAAGAAGGAAGACGAGGAAGCTCTGTTGACATACACCATCGCTGACAGTAACACGCACACGTCTTGCTGCAGTCTCTCAGCAACTTCATGAGTACCGTTGTTGCTGCAGGACCAAACAAGACCCTAGACAGTAACGCCCTTGAAGCTGCTGATGGAAATAAGTCTTCTGTAAAGCTTCCAACACGCAGGGAGCTCAAGTCGGCCAGATGCTGACCCTTCAGACAGCATGAATTCAGAGTTATCTAAACAGTTCCAGGCGCTGTCTGCCAGGCTTACGCAAAACGAGAAAGTGACTGCGGGACTTCAAGCTCAGAACACCTTGCTGTCCACAGATTTGGCAGCCCTTGAAGACAGGAACACCAAGCTACTTAATGCATTCTCAGCTGTACAGGAGGAGATGACGTCACTCAGGAATGAGTTGACGTCACAACGATCTAACGTTGTCCACATCGGAGATAAAACCAGTCTGCCTAGTCGGGAAAATGACGGTGTCCACAGTGACCACAGCAAAGCGAAGGCGGACAGCGATCAGATTCAGACAGATCATCAAATCCCTCAGATGGACTATGACAAGATTCAAACGAACATAAAACAAATTCAGTCCGAACTCGACCAGTTTAAAGACAAGCAGTCTAAAGTTGAGGGTGACGTAAATCAGATCCAGGTGGATCTGAACAAGCTGAAAATAGACCAGAACACGCTGACGTCAGAGGTCCAGACTCTGAAGACAGACATGAAGCAGATGGAAGATCTCTGCAAAAATGAAAAAAGACCGCCATTGCTGGACTACAGTCCCGACTGAGTGAGTATGATTGTCTTGTTCTCTCTGCCACATTCCACAATGCTTTCTCAAACAGGCTAGTTGCGACTTCTGCCTCCTTTTCAGTATATTTGCATGATATCAAAGATGCTTCTCGCGACGTGGAGAGAATTAAAGCAGCTAATAAAAAAAAATGTAAGACTTGCATTTAGGCATTCGGCTTGATGATGGATTCCGCACACCAGGCAGCGTTGCAGTGGCGTGCATGGTAAACATTGCAGCTTTTTTCAGTCGATCTTTGTCTGTCAGATAAAGAACAGTCCAGTACAGACGTGCACAGTCAAGTCTTAATGTATGGACGTTTGCATAAACTGAGTAATTCTGCATTTACCTTTTTTTCCTTCTAAAAAAGAAAATAATGAGTGAAAGGTTATCGGTCATTTGCCGACACGACAAGATGTGCTAGTTCCTAAAATCGTGGGTTTTGTTTTCTCAAGGGCATTTCAACAAAAATTCCGTTATGCAAATGTAGCAATAACTCAACGGTGTACCCAAAAGGGTATTCTCGCGCAGAGCCTCCGTCAGACAGAGACATACACACATAGAAGTGCATGCTGGCGTGTACACTCATTCACACACCCACAAACACGCATGTTTGTCATTTCTTTCCTTGCACTGAAGATTCTAATCCGTCATGTCCTTTTACATTCCAAGCAATGGAAATGGGCACTTACAGAGTCGCTTATATATCCAAAAAGCAAATGTTGACACATTCACGTAGAAATAAACTGACTGCAAAGGAAACAGTACACGAAAATTAAAAGAAAACATTGCTGTATTTATGTGAAAGGAAATCATTGATATTCCTAGTGCCTCAAGAATATTCGTGTAAAATTTCAGATGTATATAGATTTTCAGTTTAAATGAATGAATTAATGAGTAAATGAATACATATGATAAGCTTCAGTCTGTTTTTATTGCATATATTGTTTTGAGAAAACAAAGAACATTCGCTGCAGACAAGAACTCGAACTTTGGTAGATTCATCCTAACCTGAAATAGAGATGGTGCAGCCGTTTGTAAGAAAATAAGGAGACAACGTTTTTATTGAATGTGTGTGTGTGTGTGTGTGTGTGTGTGTGCGCGCGCGCGCGGGGGGGGGGGGGGGGGGGGTGGGTGCGTGCGTGCTTTTGTTTCCGTGCGCGTGTGTGTACATGAGTGTGTATGTGTGCGTGTGTCAGAATACGCAGAACCAGAACAATGTTGCATGTTTCAATTGCTACAAAATTGCATCTGCTACGGTCCCCCCCCCCCCCCCCCCCCCCCCCCCCCCCCCCTTTTTTTTACAATACATTGGCAGTAGCATTCTATGGCACGTTTTTAACTAAGTCCGTTTTTTGTTTTTAGTCCCTGATCTTTCTGCTCTTTTTAAAAGATGTTTTAATCGGCAGCAATTTTGTTGCTCTTATCAAGTTGAGAATGTGCACTTCATTTGTTGTAGATGGTAAATGCACTCCTCTAAAACTCCAATGGAGCTAAAATAATCGTAACTTTGTACATTTGGGCAGAGAACTTGGGTTTTTATGCAAGATTTCCGGAGATCATTTTCCTCAGCCAAGGCAATTTGAGTGTTTCTAGAAATGCATATATCTTTGGTATTTCTCTGCCGTTATTTACAACTGCACGCTCGTTTTTTCTTCATTTGATTTCATCAGGCATTTTATTCCAAACGAATTCAAAACACATGTACTGTAAGTGCCTTGCCTTATATCATTGTGCGATGGGTTTGGTAAATGCATCCACAAATAAACCAGTTTTGGTAATAATAGGTACTTCAGTACCGCTACTTTACCTAAAGATTTAATGTTCTTCGACTCCACTTTATGAATAATTTCTTTATCTCATAATGATGTCGACCTTGTTAATTTCTTTTAAGTTTTCGAGACCGTGTATGAATCAGATGCGCAAATGTTATGTGCACAAGTAAAATGTGAACACAAAATTGCCGAATGAATTAGTTTTCACATGATTGCGTGTATGTGTGTGTGTGTGTGTGTGTGTGTGTGTGTGTGTGTGTGTGTGTGTGTGTGTGTGTATGTGTATTTGATGTGTATGCGCACGTAAGTGTGTGCGTGTGTGTGTGTGTGTGTGTGTGTGTGTGTGTGTGTGTGCGCGTGTGTGTGTGTGTGAGTCCAAACAACTGAAGTGTGATGTCATGTAATGCTAAGAGTTTACTTCACTTTGTATTTCTGTGGATAAATTTTGTAGACCCGATCAACGTGCCAGTAGCATTCCATGCTACACTGGGTACGTGCGGTCCTGAAGGCACTGAGCCCCAGACCCTTGTGTGTGGCAATGTCAGAACCAACGTGGGTGGCGGCTACAACGGACAGACGGGAGTGTTCACTGCCCCCGTGTCAGGCATTTATTTCTTCATGGCCACTACCACTGTCGGCAGTGATGATAGTATGGAGAGAGCAACAAAATACATGATGAAAGGGAGAAAGGCATTTGTGAACTATCGGCAGTGAGTACACAAAGACCAACAAGGCACTTCGCAGCCCATTTGCAAGCTGGTGAGACCGTCAAAGTAGAGACAAGTTACAAGCAGCCTTTTAGACCAAAGCAGTTTTACGCCTTCTGGTGTACGTCTTTCACAGGCATGCTTCTTTACCCAGACTTGTAGTGTGTTTTTGTGCGTGCGTGCTTGCTTCCGTGCGTGCATGTGTGTGTGTGTGTGTGTGTGTGTGTGTGTGTGTGTGTGTGTGTGTGTGGGGGGGTGAATTTGTAGTACACATGTGTTTGCACACGTTCTCGGGTATGAAAGATGTTACAAATCACCGTCTTGGTTATTGATGCGTCGATGGGTTGTTGTTCCTATTATTGGAGTACATGCTGTGTGGCCCCATCGACTCGGATACATTATTGACGCCGAGCCGTTTGCCCAAAACATTTCATTGAGTTCCTGATTTCGGAAATATTGGGTCAAACTCACAAACCTGGGCTGTTTTTTTAAACGGTATCAGGGCGCCAAGAAGTGAGTATCAATAACTTACCCTTCATGCTTTTTAGAGACAAGACGGGTCCATTAATTTTTGTTTTCTTAACATCAAGCTTCCCACCAGTTGAAAAATTCCGACACTATTATAGCGAATGCATCAGTGTAAAGCAACAGCGAGTGCTTGTTTGATCTTCTGAAAGTTGGGTAAAGTCCTCAATGCTGAAATGTTTTAGAGTGAAGAGGTTAGCAAAAAATAATTTATTGAACAGCAGCAAGTCCAGAACAGCGAGTACCCGTGACAACCGAGGTGGGGGGAATGTGCTACAGTCCAGGGTAAACACACTGGGGGTGGTTTTGGGGGTATGGCTCAGGATGAACGATGCCAGGTAATTATCAGTGTGGATCTGTGAAGGTTGCTCAAGTTTCCTGATTGAATTTCGATAGGAGGTCTATGTCACAATAACCTCGGCACGGAATTCTATGCTGTAATGAATGACAATGTGTTCTGTGTATTATTGCTGTATTTGCTTTTAGGATGGCCGGGGGAGGACTGACAGTTAAAATGGGGGGTGGGGGTGGGGCTTCTGAATGGCGGACGGGGGCGTTGGTACCCAAAAGACATTTGTTTTCAAGAACTGGGAAACATTTTTTTTTTCGTTACTTTTATATTCTCTCTCTCTCTCTCTCTCTCTCTCTCTCTCTCTCTCTCTCTCTCTCTCTCTCTGTCTGTGTGTGTGTGTGTGTGTGTGTGTGTGTGTGTGTGTGTGTGGTTTTTCACCGAATATGATCATTATGAACTGCTTTCAGATGTTGACCGGTTAACCATTGCTGACAGTGACATTTTATGCCGTTGGAATGAGATTGTCATATATTGTAATGCTTATTACAATACAGGATGGTAGTACAGAGGATGTACATGTATTACAGTACTGGTAATGGATGATGATCTTATAATGTCTCATAGTTAAAATGGTCTCAATAAGTACCGGTGGTTTTTTCATGGTGCTTTTCTGATGATGGTAATGATGACAAGATCGTGTGAGTGATGAGATGATAATGATTGATGTTTTTTTTTTTTCCATTTATTTGGGGGCGTCAGTCCATGAGTTGGGGAGCTTTTGTGTTACCTGCCCGTTTTTACATGTGAATATTTTGCAGTATATAAATTCACTTTTTTCTTTTCAAGTTGTTTCCTATTTTTAGATCAAGAATTATGCTTCTTTTCTGGTTGTCTGATTTTTAATGTTAATATCGTTATTGTTATGGTTGTTTGTATGGGTCTTTTCTATTTGCTTTTCGTCATAGTGGTTAGATTACTTTTCTGTTGTTGTTATGGTCACTTTTTTTGTCAAACACATTGTGAGATGCTCCCCTTCTTTGCCGATGAATGTGAATGATCATCAGATGTTAGACTTGTTTCGCAACCTTTGTCATCTACCGATACTGCTAGATTCATACGGTCAAATCATATGCCTGTCCCCTGCTCACCACCCCACCCCTCCCTCCCCTTTTCTCTCCGCTCATTTGCTCTGCCTGCACATCCCATCCCGTTTCCAGGAAACGGGGGTGGGGTTAAGGGTAGGACGCAGGGTTGGTCTTTGAATATACCCTAGTGACTCTTTCAGCCTTTATTTTGACGGCATTTGCGATGCCTTGCATTACAGCTTTAATGAACCAATCTGAGTGAATTTGGGTGATTTGAAACGAGTTACAAATCTTATCGTTAGTATCATGCTTTTGAGGATGACGTTTTGATTCCTATTTTACTTTGAGCTTCATTTGTGTACTGTGAGCTTAATCCGTTTCATACTTAGTGAATTTAATAATGTGTTGGTAAAAACACAAGCAGTGTGATAATAAATACCATCATTTATGACGTTGTTGCTATGTTATTATTTCAATTGTTGATGTGGTATCATAATTATTGTTGTTGTTGTCGTCATCACTACCACCATCATCACCACCGCCACCATCACTCTTTTACGGTCTTTATCATCATTATCGTCGTTGTCGTCGTCCTCAAGAATGATTGCGCATTTTTCTTTTCTGTTAGAGACTCAGCTTCAGGATCTCAGGATAAAGCAAGGCTAAGGAAGGAAATGCTCTTCCCGAATCCAGAATGGTGTCGTCACGGGCGATCAGATACTCATGAAGTATCATTCTCACAAAGCCTTGCAAATAACCCCTCGCCAGATGTGTTGGTTTTTCTTTTCCTTTGGATGATACTTGCCGACGGATGGAAGGCAAAAGCTGACCCTGTAACAGCGAGGTGTAGAGGTGAACTGAAGGTCATATCGGCCACAGGTCCATAAGGACAGTGTGTCCCACACCAAAGTCAGTAGTTCGGGTGGCACGATGCCTGATCGTTGGCAGGAGTCTTGAGCTTGGTTCCAGACGGGGGCGGTCCTATCTTATGAAGGTTTTAGTCCTTGACTGGAATCTGGTTTCTTCTTTCCTTCTGCTGAACTAGTGTCCAGCACCTGGCTCTGGTTCTCTGTTAACTGGTGTCCCCGTTGTGGTATTGGTCAGCCGACTGTGGGCATCAGTGCTTTTCGCTTCGTCCCCTTCCCCCCCTCCAAAAGGTCTGATTCTAGGGTTACCAGGCGGCCTTCTTCAAGCTCGGATGGCGAAAGTCCTGTGCCGCGTGAGGCCGCCTTAATGGGGAACAGGATGGACATCGCCGGAGCGCTGCACGATTCCCGTCTATGGTCCTTACAGACTACGGTCGACCCGAAGCACGATTTGCCAGGCCACAGTTATTGCAGTCATGCAGCACTCCATCACCGTCCGCCTCGGCCACACAGGCTAGACCTGCCATCACCCATGGTGGCTGGAGGTTTGACCGCGCCGCATGATGTTGAACTCTCACATCAACGTCCTTCGAGAAAGAGCAGCCGCCTCTTCCTCGGCGCTCCCTGCTAAGCCACCTTGTGTGTGTGTGTGTGTGTGTGTGTGTGTGTGTGTGTGTGTGTGTGCGTGCGTGTGTGTGTGTGTGTGTGTGTGTGTGTGTGCGTGCGTGTGTGTGTGTGTGTGTGTGCGTGTGTGTGTGTGTGTGTGTGTGTGTGTGTGTGTGTGTGTGTGTGTGTATGTGTGTGTGTGTGTGTGTGTGTGTGTGTGTGTGTGTGTGTGTATGTGTGTGTGTGTGTGTGTGTGTGTATGTGTGTGTGTGTGTGTATGTGTGTGTGTGTGTGTGTGTGTATGTGTGTGTGTGTGTGTGTGTGTGTACATAAGCGCTGATTCGCACGGTCTCACACA
>JADBJO010001307.1:352406-362406 GCA_016801955.1 Conus betulinus | reverse complement strand
AGACAGCTGCATGAAAGTGGGACAAATGTGGAAGACAGCTGCATGAAAGTGGGACAAACGTGGAAGACAGCGGCATGAAAGTGGGGGACACATGTGGAAGACAGCGGCATGAAAGTGGGACAAATGTGGAAGTCAGCGGCATACAAGTGGGACAAAACCGTTCTTGTTGCTTGTTCAGAGACCTTTCGTCCGCTGATTCGGACTCATAAGTGAGACGCGGCTGATTGTGTTGGTGCTCCCTTCGTATCAAACCGAGATATACCAGTCTGTAATTCTGTAATATACTCACCACCAAGGGCTCAGAAACAGAATCCAAAGCCACCCAAGAGCAGCCAGTGAAGAGTAGAAGCGTTAAAGGAGAAGAAAGCACTGTAAGGACGTAAGTTGTTGAAACACAAAAAATCATGATGTAAAGAGTATTAAATGTAAGGGGAAATATTTGTGCTTACGCTTGAGGTTCGACGTACGGACACAAGGGATGTCAATAGGTGAAAAAAGAGAGCGGTCAGCTTTACTTTTCAGAATCTAATGGATTGACAGATTTATAAGGGCTGACAATTGCTAAGAAGTGTGCATCATTTGCATCCCTAAGAAATGCAATTTCTCAACAATTAACAAACACAATATATTTTGAACGAATAAGTCGTGGGGGAAAACAAGTACAGGCTAACAATCCCTCTGTTATTACAATAATAAGCTCGCAGAGCGCGCGCGCGCGCGCTCGCGAGACAGAGAGAGAGAGAAAGAAAGAGAGAGAGAGAGACAGAGAGAGAGAGAGAGAGAGAGAGAGGGGGGGGGGGGGGGGGGGATGATATATTTGAGAGAGAAATACAATGGGATCGAAATATTAGAGCGCTAAATTATAGATATGAAATCCTTCATTAACAGCATATGGAAACCATCATAGTCCATCTTGAAGACAGGACTATGAATATCGCCTGCTCGGAAGCCTTGCGGTTGCCGATTCGAACTCATCAGCGAGGTTTACTGATTGTTAAGGGCAAGTTGCAGTTTTTTGAAAATTCCCATTCAGTTTCTTGTAGCTGTGTTTCTGTGATGGCTTTTGTTGTTCTCGGATTATTTCAACTTCATCTTATTTCCGCATGATCAAGAATTCATTTCCCTCACGGTTCTGCCTGCATCCGTGGAAATTTCACTTTTTCCCTGTTTTCACACACACACACACACACACACACACACACACACACACACACACACACACACACACACACACACACACACACACACGTAAAACTTTACCTCCGCCATTACGGAATACTTCCTGCTGTTACTCTGGCATTTGGTTCCTTTGTTGCCCGCCAGAGGTCTCGGCGGATGGCAGGATTATTATCTTACATGCAGAAGGAAAACTGCATTGCAAGTGTGTTTGTTTAGTTTTTTTTTTTTTTTCTTTTTCATCAGCCTCTCTGCCCGTTTTTCTACGTCGTTTTTTTCAATGTATATCTTTCTGCGACTGTTGTTGCTCACTCTTTGCACACACACACACACACACACACACACACACACACACACACACACACACACACACATATATATATATATATATATATATATATATATATACACACACACACACACATATATATATATATATATATATATATATATATATATATATATATATATATATATAAATTGCTTTCCACCGACTATTACTATGACCAATATTGCTTTTATTATCATTGCTATCAGTATCACCATCATCACATCATTTTTAACAGCGCTATCATCATCATAAAAAAATGACTACCTCAGTTAGTATCAATATCACCATTATAACCATCACCATTACGATCACTATTCTTATTGTTTTTTTTTTTTTTTTTTTTACCGTTATCGTCAATATAACTGCTGTTGCAACAGCATTACTTGTTACATTATTAGATCTATTATTATTATTATTATTATTATTCATTATACTTTAACAATAGTTCTGACGTTCTTACGTACCACTTTTCCAGCCTGCTATATCATCACTATATGGTCACAATCATGATTATTATTAAAACTATTAATGTACTTATTAGATTCCGTCTTTCCCCTAATTTGTATCTCCTTCATCTTTCCTGTCCTCCCCCCTATCCCTCCTTTTTCTTCTTCCTCCCTTTCCTTGTTGTTATCAGTATGAGTAGTATTATTAGCATCAATAAATCCTTTTGTTATTAGTATTAGTACTATTATTAGCATCAATACTATTACTAATATTTTTTATAACATTTTTGTACCATTACCTTTACTATTATTACAATCATTATCATTAGAGGCACCATTATTGTTAGTATTATTATTATTACACAGATGTCAGTTTGTGTGAGTGCGTGTGTGTGAAGGTGCACGTGAGTAGTTGTGTGTGTCCGCTTTCCCATGTGTGCTGTGCATTGTCTGCTTCCCCGTGCCTGGGTGTGCGGTTTGGGTGCGCGCGCGCGCGCGCGCGCGCGCGCGCGCGTGTGTGTGTGTGTGTGTGTGTGTGTGTGTGTGTCCATGCGTGTGTGTGTGCGTGTGTGTGTGTGCGTGCGCGCGCGTGTGTGCGTGCGTGCGTGCGTGTTTTCGTTAGTCCTTGTAAAGCGCTTAGAGCTAATCTAGGATTTGCGGTATAGAAATATTCATTATTATTATCATTATTATTATTATCATTAATACCAGTGCTATTATTGATATTTCCATCGTCAGCGTCACCATCATCATCGCTATTAACACTGTTGCCACGACAACCATGATGCTAACAAACCTCTAACCCCTCTCTTTCCTCCTATACTACGACTGCTATTATCATATCATCACCAAAAGTGGTAGTCTTTATTATTTTTTCAATACTTTTATCATCATCATTGTTATTGATATCATATTATTATTATCATCATCATAGCTATTTTACCTCGCATTGTCTCCTTCCCGACGGCCCCGTATTCATTCAACGCTCATCTTGCGCCAAATTTAATCAGATAAAGTGATTGCTCGATCTTCATTTTTGTTGTCCCGACTGTTGTTTCTCTTGTCCAAAGAAGACCTATCAGGTCGAAACGCGTCGTGTTTTGTCTTGCGATTTGTTTGTTCATGTTTGGCGGATGTATTACATTTGTGATAATTTGTTTAGACTTCCGCCAGCAGTCGCCTCACTCTGCAACAAACAGTAAAGGCATAAAAAGAAGACAAAACTCCTGTCGTTTTAAACAAGCTTTCACCTGAAAAAAGCAGCACTGTAAACCAATACGTAACTAGCTTTTCTGTGTATCTTTTCCAGAAACAGTGTGATACATGAATGTTCCTGTTACTGAAAAAAAAAACAGCCAATTTTGCTATCGTGTTAAGAACTAGAAACAGTTTGTTTGATGCCTTTCTAGGACGTTAACGGAAATATTGATCGTCATCGTCAGCAGCCAATTTCCTTTTCATTTTTTTTTATTTTCTGATGTTTGAATACACAGGCCTGTAGACAAATTGTTACCGAGTCTGCCTTCCATGACGCCGTGCCCCAGACCCCGTAAATCTCTGTTCGTTCACAATCACTATGGCCGTTAGATTGGAGGCCTTTAACCGTGGAAGTGTACCAATGGACACTAAAGTCAACTAAAACGTTTTGAGATGATTCATTTGTCTTCTTTATCTTAATTTTGATCAGTTAGGTTTCATAATTTTTTTTTCCGAATATGCGTATTGCCATTTCACTCTTTTTAAGCGTTCCAAAGTACATTTCAGTTTTCACAAATGCAAGATATATGAAGACAAGTGGGAGGATGATCGAGTTGGGAGGTTATCAACCATTTTCTGTAATTTATCTTGTGTTCCTTAAGTTATGAGCAACAAAAAAAATCTTCATTTTGCTTCTGGCTCCCAAATAATACAAAGAAAAGGAACACAGCCGTATTACACACTGTCAAATCTCTTATGAACAGCCCGTATTTATTTCCTACACACGTGCCATCTATACTAGCATCTTGAATCTAAACGTTTACCGACAGATCGATTAAATATAGCTTATGTAAGAAGACTTCTGATTTTTTTGTATGATGTCAACATCGTGCAATATTAATCGTAACAAACGACAACAGCTACACCTGTCCTGGGGGAAAAAATTCGCTGAGAGACAAACTGGTGTTAATGATTGCCAGCAGAAGAGCACCTCATCGAACCACGTATCGATTAGTTTTTTTCCTGCCGTGTGGCTGACCGGTGGGTCATGGCTTACCGGATCCAATGCCTTACCGGAGAAAACTAGGTTCTATTGGAAAGTGAGATGACGTCATTAAAGCAGAGAAAGCACAGCGAACACCGCTTCTTGATGCTCTCGTTCCCCTGGGATCGTGTGTACAGATCGTACCCCCTTAAAGGTGTTCGTTTGTCCTCTTCCTCACCTATTTTAGTGTCATCCGCTAAGGATTGGACAGACACCAGGTCTAATTTGGCAGACCTCAGAATCTAACTTAACGTGTGTGTGTGTGTGTGTGTGTGTGTGTGTGTGTGTGTGTGTGTGTGTGTGAGAGAGAGAGAGAGAGAGAGAGAGAGAGAGAGAGAGAGAGAGAGAGAGAGAGAGAGAGAGAGAGTGCGTGCGTGCGTGTTCATTTTGTTGTGGCCGGTGAGGTCTCTACCGGAAAATTATAACATCGAGATAGAGCCCAGCTTGAATGGTGCGTCTTTGTTAGTTACCCAGGGTGCATATTCCATCTTCTTCATCTGTTCTGACCGGAAGCCATCCGGCAAGGTTGTATGAAATGCATCAAGCCTTTTGTTTCAACTTTGCCCACACACTGACGTAAAAACGCTCATGTTAATTACGACGGAAAATCTATGACGAGTTTTAAAACATGCATACAGAACAGTCAATAATGAAAAAAAAATTATTGAAGGAAAAATACAACTAAAATCAAACAAACAGCCCTGCTAATGAACACAACATACGAACAGACTCAGCAAAGAGAAATAAACAGAGAAAGACAGAGCAGCCCTAATGGATGAAGAAAAAAAAAAAAAGCTATATGCGAAATTCAAGAGACCTTGAAATGAACAGGAAAGGAAAGCTATCTCTTAACAATGGAGCCATTATGAGGTCTGATTGAGGTTGATCCTGTTTATCGGAAGCATGTTAAATTCCCATCACGTGGCATCCGAATATTCAGGAAACCATTCACCTGTCGTCCCCCCCCCCCCCCCCCCCCCCCCCCCCCCCCCCCCCCCCCCCCCCCGGTTCAGATTTCATAGGAGCCTGTTTCGAAATCCCTCGTGCTCTCGAGTGCATGTTCCGGGCTTTTCACTTTTCGGTCTCTTGTTTCCATGTCTTTATGTCCGTTTGCTCTTCGATCGATTCTCCACCCCCGCTCCTGACACAAACATACGTGCGTGTGTGTGTGTGTGTGTGTGTGTGTGTGTGTGTGTGTGTGTGTGTGTGTGTGTGTGTGTGTGTGAGAGAGAGAGAGAGAGAGAGAGAGAGAGAGAGAGAGAGAGTCGAAGTAATAATGATAATTCTACACATGGCGACTAAAAATTAATCTAAAATCAAGAATCTCGTCGGTTTTGATGCACAGCAGTACAAAGGAATCAGTGTTGATCATGTATGTTCCCACCTCTTATAAGTCGGCGTTTTGTCTTATGTATGTAATAAGTTCTGATTCCGATTTACTCCGAGTTTCTTTGTGGAGACTGAGAAAACAAAGCTTGCTTTCAAATACTTTTGTTGTGGCATCAGAGCTTGAACTGTCTGCAGTTGCACTACCATTCAGGTTGACTTGTCCACTGTAGGCTTATTGGTCGGCAATAGTGTGTGGGTGGGGTGGGTGGGGGGGGTGGAGGGGGGGCGTACGTGCGTGCGTAGGTGCGCGCGCGCTTGTGTGTGTGTGCGCTTGCGTTCGTTAGTGTGAGTGTGTGCTAGTACATGCATGTGTGGGTGTGCGTGTGTGTAAATATCTTGCAGAATATCCTTTAAAACCTTTGCAGTAATCAACAGGCTGGCTGTCAGGCCTAGTTCTTTTCTTAATCGGCGGCCCCGATCCAGTACAAATTTCTTTTCTCATATCCAAGTCCCCTGCACCATCAACAAATTGTCACGCCCCATTGACTGTACTCAAGTCACCGCATGCCAAGAACTGCTGCTGAACATCTTAGAAGACTTGCAAGGGAAGGGACCGAAATATGTTTGAAATGCTCTTAGCGGAAAAGTTGGACAGTCGAAAGAACCAATTGAACAGCCATGGCCGCACGTAGACTTATTTCCATGCAAACAGCAGCCCTGTCGATGAAATCCCGGAGAGTGCACGCTAGGCATGAAAAGACTGCACAGAAAAAGCATGCACCTTTTTATTGAACGCTTTCATTTCCTTTGACGAGCATAACTGTCGGCGTGAAGCTGTTGCATCCTTGGGATGGGAGTGGGGCACACAGTTAAGGTTACCACACGTTTTTGTCCCATTTTACACATGATATACTGACTGAATCTGGTGAGTCAGTGACCTGTCTAAAGTCAGTACAAGTGCTGTAAGATTCTATTAAATGTACACACTGATCTGCATTCATCAATATTCAGCAGCCGGGATGGGGATTCAGAAGACCTGCCAACAGGGGCGGACCGACATCTGACGGTACCCCGTGGAGCTGAGAAGGCAATAACTGCCACCATGATGTCCTACCAAAAACACAAAACAAAATAAAATGGTGCTGGCCACAGGAGAAAAAAAAATAGCATCCGGGAGAGCGTAGACCTTTGTCAAGATTGGACGGATCTTTCGCCCCCCCCTCTGGTCCGGATCCGCACTATAGACCCACACCAGAATTTAAATGGGTTCCTTCTTTCACCACATTCCATTCTTCAGTGAAGTTTCGTTTTAAAAATGATAGGTGACCATTACAAACTGTTGCGGAACGAGTGCCTGATTTGCATCCACGTTTACCATGTTCGTCCTTGAGGAGATTGCAAACGGGCTGCAGTGTTGCTGAAAACAAAAACCGACCACCACGAATAAACACACGAGGCAATTCCAAAATACCAGGCGGGCAAGTGGAGTGTTAGTGAATGCGTTTTCCTCGGATGCCACAAATAATGGACATAAATAAATATAAATATGGTACAGCTGATACGCATCAAAAGCCTGCAATCAGGAACTTTAGGGATTTGTGTGTTTATCGGCATTTCGGCTTGGGTTACTCCTTAGACCACATCCTTCCAACAAGTTTAATTCGGTTCGGTACTCTTCTTCGTAAAGTCTTGTTGACAGACAAACCAACCAACCGACGCAGGTAAGACAAAATAGCCTGACTTCGGGACTTGCCACAAGTCGGAGCAACAAGATAAAGAAAGCATCCTCAGGAAACGCCTAAAACATGGGGAGCATGCGCGCTGATAGCAGAAAGACAAGACTATGCCTTGACAAGATGGTGACAGACGATGGCGTCTTCAGTTTAAACGGAGAAAATTCCGGGTGCACGGCAAGCATCAGGCAGTGGTGTAAAAAGTACAGCCTATCGATTAGCAAACAAGGGTGTTCTGTTGGCTCAGCAGTAGAACACAGATTTCGTATTCAGACGTCGAATTTCGTCGGGTTTTACAATGATACCGTTCTAATAGTAGAAACAGTTAACACACGTCCGAGTTTCTTGGTGGTCTAGTGTCTATGGGATTAGTTACATGTCATTACAGGTGGGTTTTTTTTTTTTTGTTCGGAATGAATGATGTCTATTTTCTCTTCAAATGTCTAAAGCATTTGGCGCATAAACAATTTTTGGGTCTAAACGTGTTTTTAGTCTTATTTTGTCAATGTAATATTGAACAGGCTCCCTTTCCCTATTTTCCTGGGGAGGCTGTCCCGGTCTGCTATAATGCTGAATGTAACTTAACAGTCAGTGGACAGGAGGAGAGATACAGCATCACGCAAGGCTAACGAATGAGAGTGACGTCAGACCAAAGCCATGATACATACATTTAAATACGCATTCATTAAAAAAAAAACACAAAACAAAACAAAATAAAACAGAAACAAATAGTTTTTTATGATGCATCCTCAGCAAAAAAAAAACAAAAAAAACCCACTTACGTACAGTGTATGTGGGAGGCAGATATTCGGAAGAAAAAAATCAGTTGCAGATGTCATCAACTCAAATGGTGACGATAATTGTTGTATCATTTAGTGTCAATGGGGGGGGGGGGGGGGGGGGGGGGGGGGGGGGGGGTTGGGGTGGGGGTGGGGTGGGGGGGGGGGAACTGTCCTGTGGACTCATTGGTGAGGGGGGGGGGGGGGGGGGGGGGGGGGGGGGGGGGGGGAGAGAGAGAGAGGGGGGGGGGCTTTCTTAGAAAGAATTATATCCGCACAGCCTTTACGTTCGTAGCTTGAAATTGTCCTTTTTTCTTCACCCTCACATATATTTTGCTCTGTTTTTTTTTATGCTTCTTTACTATCATGCACGTGATTTGTTTTTAACCTTGGTATGATATGCAAAATGGCTGGTGGACTCGGAACGGTCCGTGAGTTTTCACATGTGCTAGTTGCAAGTTGCGCGCATGCACACACACGTAAGTTGCTATTAAAAAAAAAAAAAAAAAAAAAAAAAAAAAAAAACCTCTCGACTTTTCCGTATGAAAGGTCCTGTGCAAACACGAAGGACAGTTAGGTGTCAGCAAACAAACCAGTCCATGAAAACGGTGACCGAAGTACAACCACTACAGAGTTTAAACACGCGATGTTGTCTGTCTGTCAATCTCGTTTGTCTGAGAGCGTCATGTTGAGGGCAGTTCTGGAAATGTTCCCTTCTCGGAAGGGCAGTGTCATACGAATATCTGTCTACTGAGCCAACTCTTTGATCGTTAAGCCTGTGCGTATTTGTTCAATCCATGCGGGACAATCTGATCTGCTCTGGCTGCTCCGATGGTTAAGCTGGGTATTGCTGCTGTTTTCTGCTCTTTTAGTCCCATTTTTTCATTATATTAACTGTTCCAATCCCAGTTTATCAAGCTGGTCAACCATGGCATTACGGTGTACTCACCCCAATGTCCATTTTGGATGGTTTAGAGGCGATTGAAAGAGAATGAAAAGAATATAAATGGAAATTTCTGAGAGAAAAAAGAAAGAAAAACCGTGGCCCAAACCTCTCTAAACATGTGTTTGATCCCTGAAGTATTAAAATGAAAATGGGCAATCTGTCTGTAGTAGTATATGAACGTCGTTTGCTGCGAAGAACTCCAAAGGTGCGAAGAATGAAATAGTTTTTCGACTATCCGAATTTGTATCTTATTACACTTTACTGTAAAAGAATGTTAATGGTTTAGCAAAGAAACATTTTCAGAATTCAAATCAGAATACACGATGGCGTTCCCAGCCACAAGTCCTTTTCCACTCACTGCGTCAACATAACGTCAGAAAAGTGAAGCGACGAAATATTATTCTGTCACACTATACACACAACGGAATTACCTCCCTCTGAACAGTCCAGTGCCTCATATGCTTATATTCTCTTACCCACGCTCGCAAACATACACACTGGAGATGAAAGTGAATGATGGTGGAGTTCAACCAAAGAGGGCAGCAAGGAGGCCGAAAGGATGCGCTTGGAGGCTGCAAGTCTTCCTAGATCGTTGGTAAGAGGAATATTTCCAGAAAGGAAGTGTAGAATGGGTGACTCTTAAACGTGACTCGCACAGATGACATCATCAATGAAGCAACACCATACAAGCAGAAAACTTCGGAATATCCGATAGTTGCAGAAAACTTCGGAATATCCGTTAGTTGCAGAAAACTTCGGAATATCCGATAGTTTTTCATAACAGACACGGAGACGAACGAAATCATGTTTATGATTTTGATAGGGACTAGAACTGCGAATACTAATATCAGTTATGTGCTAACTTTTTCTCTTGTGGCGACTAATCAACCCGGAAATATGCAAACGTCGAAATGCAATTTGTTCGAAGAAAAGCACAGTGAGTCACTGTATTATAAAATAATGGAAGCACGCTTCCTTGAGCCAACAAAATAATTGAACCTGGAAAGAAATTCCTGGC
>JADBJO010001307.1:339906-349906 GCA_016801955.1 Conus betulinus | reverse complement strand
AGGCGGACAATTCAGTGGCCACTTTTTTTAGGGGGGGGGGGGGGGGGGGGGGCAGAAGGGGAGATAAGACAGCAGCATTTGGTAGCATTGTTGACGCAGTTGAACAGCAATCAGTGTTATCCTCTAGCGTTAACACAATTGTGGGCAAGGAGAGGGAGAGTCGAAGCGGAGGTTTGGGGAGATGGGAATAAGAGACGTTCCTCTGATTAATGGTTCTTGACCTACACATTCCCTCGTTGCACCATTTTTGCACACACACAAATCCGACTTGATTTCCATTTTCACACTGAAACACACACGTGCATGCACACACACGAGCGTAGGCATATAGGCACATCCATACATATTCATTCGTACACGAAAGCATACCAGAAGCAAGCTTACACACACACGGACCAACAAGCGCTCCCGGATCAGCCTTTCAAAATCAAAACGCCGTATTGCATATCCTGTGGTGTTGTTTTCCGATTTTAATACGGTACCAAACAACTGAAACCTAAACAAACAAAACAAACAAAAACCCAAGTGTACATTATCAGACCAAGCGGACAGCGCCACGCAATCCCCTTAAGTTTTACGCTCGAAGAGTGAGAAAAAAAAGTTTAACATATCAATGAAATACTCTTCCATGCGACACAAAACAAAAAAACTAAAACCATATTGGTAAACGAGCACTACAAAACTGACAGCTAGTGTCCACTCTGGGCAGCGTGTACAATTTTCACAAATAACTGCCAGATATGACAGGCTACAAGAGTTTTTTTAGGTTTCCAGGACGGGAGACTGGTCCACAAAGGCAGATATACAATACACAACAGTAATAAAAGAATAAAACAAAGAAGGATGGGCAACGTGGGGTGGGGGGGAGGGGGGGGAGGGAGGGAGGGGGGGGGAGAGACAGAGGGGAGAGAGAGAGAGAGAGACACACAGAGAGAGAGAGAGAGAGAGAGAGAGAGAGAGAGAGAGAGAGAACGTTAGTAGCCCAGCCGACCGCAAAGAGCCATATCAGGGCTGTCACCGCGTTCAAGTCAATGAATTGGTAAAAGAGGGAACTGAATGAATAAGCCACTTTGGATTGTGGAATCTTCCGTCACAGAGATGGCATGGGTATGAAAAGTTGTTATGATAGATGGCAACTACGGAAAAAGAGCGAAAAAGAGCGGTATTCAACATTTGAAGAGGGACTCATTATGGGGTGACGTTCGAGAAGTGAAACAGATGCAAGTGAACATGCGCATTTCCCATTTCATCCTGATCTGTGACTTAAAACGTATCACAGCAAAGCAAACTTGATAGTAAATAGGAAGGAAAAAGAACACCATGGAGACACGAAATTACATAGTGAAACTGGGACAGCCAATCCTTCACAACGTAATGAATCATGGGTAGGATTCCTAGAAATGCGTGAGCGCTAACGTGCGAGAACGCAAAAGTTCTTATTAGAAAGTAAAGGAATGTAATTTATTGGAAAACCACGTGCAAAGAGATGGACAATGGCACTGAAGTGGGTAGACTCGTAAACTGGGGAATAGGATCCACCTAGGTGGAGATAAGAAGTGGTGCGCCCATTCACGTGATATCCCCAACGGCAAATTTAGATGCAAACGAAACATATAGCTGCCAGCCGTCTCCAGTCGAAATTCAGGAACCAGGGGATGAAGTATGCGGGGTGGGCTGAAGAAGGGTGCAACTGGCTTTTGACTGAAAACATTCTAAACTCCTTATGTTTCAGCTGACAGACGAAATGTTTGAAATGGAAATGCATATTACCTGTATATAGCTGTCAACATCCGCGCAACATAGTTTGGGTTTTATTCTGCAATACTTCATCATTCCTGTTCAAAACTGAACCAACAACCCCCCCTTCCCCCATCTCCAAAAATTTCAACAATTTTGAAATGTGGATTCTTCCACGAGATGCGGGATTGAGGGAATGATTTCTAAATTAGTCAAATTCCCGAAAAAAAGGGAGGGTTGGCAATTAAGGAATGCTTACGGAATAAAAGGGCATGCTAGAAACGGATAGGGACAAGATCTTGAGAATCTTAATGGGATGAAACAACAGGTAGTGGCGATGGGGCTGGGTGACAAATGGGCGTAAACGGCAATTGTGTTGAGAAAAGTATGAAGGCTAGAATGCCAAACTATAGTCTGGGAAAAGTGTGAAGGCTAGAATGCCAAACTATAGTTCTGTAAAATCAAGAAAAAAGGCAATTCATGAATGGCGAGGAAAAGGGAAAAGACACTGGTCTATGCAGTGGAAAGGGGCGACACTGGTTACGGAAGACCTTCTGCGTGAAGAAGATACCGCACTAAGAGCAGCATTACCCTTCCTTTTCTTTCCATGCCTGGGGCAGCAGATCATTTAGGATCAGGAAGATGGAAAGGACAGGGATGGAAAGAAAAAAGAGAAAAAAAAATGAAAAGATCTGTTCATGGTTGAGAGGAAAAGCCCCAGGCAAGATACCATAGTCATGAAACTGTTCTGGAACAGCTTGAAATTACAACAGCTAAGCGAGAGGGGAAGAAGGGATCAGAACTGGAAGACAAAGAAATGCTTCAACAGGATATAGATGATATCGGATGAGAGTGGACATTACCAATACAGCAGTAATGGATAAAGCCTTGTAAGACTGCGTGGCATCATGGCACAGAGTGGGAATGAGGAAACCTGGAATAAAAAAAAAAAAAATATACATGTTATCATTCCAGTTTACTGATGAACAGACAAGAGACACAACAAAATGAGAAAGAGTGAAGATGGGCAAAAAAAAGGCAGGGGGGGGGGGGGGGGGGGGGGGGGGGGGGGGGGGGGGGGGGGGGGGGGGGGGGGGGGGGGGGGGGGGGGGGGGGGGGGAAACGGGTGGAAAAAGAGAGACACAAAAAAATGTGAAGGAAAACTGGTCAAGCGTGGAGCACGGAATGAAAGATGCAATGGGAAACCTATATTCTTTAAAGGAATATTATAAACACGAGCAGGATCGAGGGGGGAAGGAAGGTAAAAATTTCTGGCAGCAGTTGAGTGGAATGAAATCAAAAAGTGTGTCAAGTTGATGAAGGCCATCGCCAGGACAAGTCGTCCACTGACGAAGTGCAGTGGAAAAGAATACAAAACTGGACCAATTTTAGGGAATTAAAGGCAAGGTTCCTACTTAAAAAGTGTTTTTGCGTTAAGCGTCAAAGTGTGAGCCAAGTAATGGACTAGAATGTGGGCAATATGTGAGAGTGAGAAAAAAGGAAAATGAACGAGAGAGAAGTGTGACGAGGTGTGTAACAGTAATAATACTGATATTCATAAGAATGTATGAGCGCTCGAACTCTCAGAAGCTCAGATCGCCCATAAAAACAAAACTGAAACGAAAAAGATATGCTGTACAGTGCATTGGATGAGAGTCGCTTTATGTATGAGAGAGAGCTTAACGGGATTACTGACCAACATCACGAGAAAGTAAGAACCTATACACTTTAAAGGAGCATAATAAAAATGAGCAGGATCGAGGCGGAAGGAAGGTAAACATTTCTGGTAGCAGTAGAGTAGAACGAGAGAAATGAGAATCAGATGAACGACGGCAAGACGATGGAGAAGTTGAAAGGCATTAGTCTTATTGTTATGGTTAAAAAAATCAAACAGAATTAAGCAGAAGAGGAAATGGGGAAAAAGGAGAATCGATATGACGTGAGAAAAGAACTAATACTGGTATGGTGGGGTATGGATCATTGGAATGTCAGTAGTCATAATGGGTTGCGTGTTTCAATCAAATAAGTCAATAGTAATGAAACCGATATTTTGGGAATTCAAGACAAATTTGACATGAGAACCGGGCATAAAAAAGTGGTGCGCCCATACCCCTTTCTCTCCCCAGCGTTTCAAAATGCATTTATAAGGATAAATAAGGTCTCGGGCTTTGGGGAGGAGGAGGAACTTTGTTCCCAGTTATTACTTGAGAATAATGAGAATGTAACAGAAGGTGGGGAAGGGAAATCAACAGGTAGTTAAAAAAATGTAAAGGGTTGAGTTTAATGAAATAGGTCGGAGGATAGTGGCAAGTCATAGCAATAAATGAATAAACGAATCTGGAAAGGTAAATGATGAGGCGTTTAAAACAGGGAGAGGGAAACACTGGTTTATATAATTTACCAACAGATGAACGAGTCTTACTCTTGTACCGGGTTTTGGATGGTAGATGGAGTTACACGACTGGGAAGAGAGAAGAAATATCACGATGTTAGACCATCGTTAAGTTCAAACAAAAAAAAAAAAGAAGAAAAAAAAAAAAGAAGAAGAAGAAGAAGAAGAAGAAAAAATGGCAGCCGGAGAACAGAATGTCATACTCGAGGTTTCAGCATTGAAAAGATAACATTGACAAGAGTAGTGAAAAATACGAATCGGTAAAGCAAACTTATTGATGCGATGAAAGGTACAGACAGCTCTGGGTAAGAAAAAGTCGTGGACGTGGCAATTTATTACACTTGAAAGGACACAATGCAGATGGCTAGGTCTGGAAACGGATTCAAGATTTGTTGAGAGTTGTCATAATCTCTGAATTGGTGACAACCTACTGACTTCATCGTTGGCTGATAACATGGGCACAGTGTGATCTGGACAAAAAAAAAACAAAACAAAAAACAAAAAAAAAAAACGGGTCCCGTATGGCGATGAAGAAGAATCGCGGAAACTGAAGTGTGGGTCAATGACGAGACGGCAGGTCTGTAGGAAATGAAATGCATAAATGAGAAGTGATGTTCAATGAGAACTGGCAACACTGAAGTAAGTGACATGAGAAACATGGAAACGAACCGCGTTATGAAAAAGAATGAAGAGAGGGAAGGAATAGAGTATGTTAGAGCAATGTAACTATACATAAACAGAAAGCAATAGGAAAGCATCAGGTGTAGATGGGGAAATGGCATTGAATGGGGGTGGGGTTGTAACAGGATATAGATAAGATGACGCGAGTGGAAAAGTCTTTAATGAAAGCGTAGGTATGAGGCAATGCATTGGTTCAAAAACTGGCAAAGAGGAAGCGAATAAACAAGCTGCAGCCAAGAGATTCAGAGAGCAGGGACGGCGTGGATATGGTGATCCATCATGATAGCGGAAAACTATGTACAAGGAAGAGTGGAACACAGTGGTAGACAGATTAAGGAGGATGTTCGAGGAGTGGCAAATATGCAAGTGACATGCCCGTCTCACTTCCCATCCTCACCTGAAACTTAACGAAGCTGGGTGAAATCCATTTTGATGAGAGGACAGAGAGGAAATGGAATACAATTGACACGAAACTCTGTGGATCTGGGGACAACCGGTTATCCATGATGTATTGGATCACGGGTAGGTTTCCTAAAGATGCACGGGTGGGTATGTGAACATGTGGGAAAGCGGAAGACGTCACTGGAAGGTGAAAGAATGTAATGTAATGGAAAATCACATCTTAAGAGATGAGATGATGGTAATGAAGGGGATGAACTCATAAACTGAGGAAGCAGATTTGCCACGAGGTTGGGATAAGTGGCGCGCCCATTCCACTTAACATCCCCACCGGCAAGATTATTTAAAGGTTGCATGACGGGGAATGCTTTGAGAACGAAGGGCATGGTAGAAACGGACTGGGATCTGGACGATCATTTAATGTATGAAGACGCAGAGAATATGAGGAATGTGACAAAACGTGTGTAAAAGGCGTTCGAGTCGAGAATGAAGAGAGAAACTATAAGACTACAAATGCAAAACCATAGTAATCAAAAATCTTTTTTTATAAAAATCTAGGCTATACCAATTTGGGAGAGGCATAATGCACTGGAGAAGGTGGTGGAAGGGGGTGAGATTGGTAACATATGTTTCAGCGTTTAGAAAGGCACTGTCTAAAGAGTATCCATTGCCCTTCCCTATCCTCTCCTTACCTGTGGCAGCAAGTGACCTGGAATCACATGGATGGAAAGATATATTGGGTTGGAAAGAAAAACAGACTTAAAGATGTGGGAATGGTTTGAGAGGAAAAGCCCCTGGTAAGAAGATAAAAGAGTGATGAAGCTGTCGAGTTGCAGACAGATGAACTGTTTTGTTATTAGAAGAGTTAATTGTGGGTAGTGGATATAAGAGAGAGAGAGAGAGAGAGAGAGAGAGAGAGAGAGAGAGAGAGAGAGAGAGAGAGAGAGAGAGAGTAGGGGTAGGGGGTTCCGAATGAGAATGGAACAGAGGTGGGAATGAAGCGACGTGGGGTAAATGGAAAGCGGGAGATGGAACTGCCAAGACTGGAAGCTAATACAGAAGAACTGATAAACCACCGTGGATGAAGCCGAAAAGAAAAACAAAAGGATCAGAACTGGCTCGCAAACAAGTTCTTAAATGTAGTAGAGATAAGAAAATGGGGATGGGGACTGCGGTACCGATAAATGCGAGTAATGAATAAAAAACCTAAGAACACTGAGTGGCTTCACAGTATGAAATAGCAGTACAGAAGCTTGCGGTAATGCCATGTTAAAAAGCAGTGTAATCATTCTATTTTACTGATAAACAAGAGACAATAAATCTGAAAGAACGAAGCCGGAAAAATAAAGGGATGAAAATGGTGAGAGAGAAATGCCCAAGGAAAACTGGTGCGAGTGAAGTCAAGAACAAAAGGAAATACAGTAGCAACAGATTTTTATTTTAAAAAGTAACATTATCATATAAGCAGGATAGAGATGAAGAAAGGTGAAACATATTGACAGTAGCGACGCTGGCTAGGGTCAAAACGTGGACCAAGATTCTCACTGAACGTGGTTTACTGGAAGAATGTCGAAATGTGAGCCAAGTAATAGATCGGAAGACGGGTAGTAAATGAGAAGTTAAAAACCAGTGAGGTAAAATGACGACGTGGGTGACAGTAATGATACCGTTCATGAGAGGTATATGCACTCAAACTCATTGGAGCTCAGTTCACCTTTTAAAAATGTTAGGAAAAAGTACTGTTAAATAGAACACTGGATGAGAACTGATATACGTTTGAAAAATAACTGAACATGATAACTGAGCAATAAAGAGAAAATATTTATTGATAAGAATCAGATGGATAAGGGAAGGAGGGTAGATATGTTTAAGAGCGTTATTATATTTGAAGAAATAGTGTTTAAAAACGTGTTTAAAGAGCAATAGTTTTCAGGAAATGGTTAACAAAACTAGAGCAGAACTGAGCAGTAGTAAAAGGAGAAAGCAACAGGGGAGCAGAGGTAGGGGTTGAGAGTACAGGGGATATAGGTATGGTGGGTGGATAATGCGAATGCTTTATATAGTCATAATCGGAAACGTTCTAAATCAAATCAGCCCAATCAAGCTGTTATGGTGGGAATTTACCAAACTTTAGACACGAGAACTGGGAATTAAAAAAGCGGTGCGCCCAAACCTCCTTTCTATTCCCAGTATTGCAACATCTGCTCAAACGGATACAATAAGGAAATGGACTTCAGGGGAGGGGGGTGGGGTGTTATTTCCCAGTCACCTGTAAAAACGATGTTATGACAGAAAGTCGGGAAGGGGAATGGAACAGGCAGGTAAATAAACAAACAAAAAACCCCCAAAAACAAACAAACAAAACAGCAAGGGGTGAAGTCGTGCGTTCAGGGAATAAGAATAAAGGATCATGGCAATCTCGGGAATAAATGAAAAAAAAAACACCTGATTTGAGACGGAAAAACGGTGAGGTGTTCGAAAAAACAAGGAGACTGAGACACTGATGTAAAGCCGTTACAAATAAATGAATAAATAAGAGAGGAATGTGAAGACGTAGGAACATTGTAGAGTTCAAGGAAAACTTAAGAAAAACAAGATGCAAAGCATATAAACGTACTCCCAGTCTATCCTGAATACGCGTGAGATATTCCATAAAGTGGAAAAACCGTCTTGGGCTGGTGTAACCGTTAGTAATGGCTATTCTGGTAACATCGGCCATCGTCTGTGACCTATCATGAACATACTTACAAATTTTCAGAAAGATCAGCCAAGAACATTCTGAGATTTTCCATACAGAAGAAAACCATTATGGGCCGTTAGTAACGGCTATAACAGTAAATTTAAACATCGGGCATCTTCCGTGACCCATAATGAACACACCTACAAATTTTCAGAAATATCGGCCACGTATTTTCTGAGATATTCCATGAAGAAGAAAAACAGTTAGGGGCCGTTATAGCCGTTAGTAACGGCTATAACGGTAAGCTAAAACATCGGGCATCATCCATGACCCATAATGAACATACCTACAATTTTCAGAAACTTCGGCCACGTGTTTTCTGAGATAGTCCACAAAAAAGAAAAACCGTTATGGGTCGTTATAGCCGTTAGTAACGACTATAACGGTAAACTAAAACGTCGGGCATCATCCGTGACCCATAATGAACATACCTACAAATTTTCAGAAAGATTGGCCGAGTACTTTCTGTGACATTCCTTCAAAAAAAAGAAAAACCGTTATGGGCAGTTATAGCTGTAAGTAACGGCTATAACGGTAAACTAAAAAAAATCGGGTATCATCTGTGACTGTCACCGACGTACATACTTTTAGTGGAAAAGATAAATCGTTTCTTTTTAAACCCAGTGTAAATTGGAGTGTTACCAGTGGGTTTGGGTTTTTTTTTTTTTTTTTTTTTTTTTAAACTACATTGGCCGGGTGTCGACCAGTGAGCTATTTTTGTTACCCTGGGTGCGCTACGCCGTGCATTTCGCTCCCATCCTCCAATACCTCTCTTCATTTTTCTTTTAAAGCTTGCTTTTTCTGTTCTTTTTCGTGGTTCCCTTCTTTAGCTGCTAGTTGCGTTATTTTTTTTTAGGCCGGCCAGTGTAAGGCCTGTGTTCAGCATAGATCCTTATGCTTACCGTTTTTCACGTGGTGCATCAGCTGATGTCAGGTGCCGCAGGTGAGCGGTTTTTACCTGTTGTCACCTTTGTTGCACTCGCTTACGGACCTTCGAGTCGGAGAGATCTGTATCTCTGCCAGCTTGACTCTTCCCGTCTGAATCCACTTCGGCGTGGGTTGCGTGGAACAGTCTTTCACCCTTCGGTGGGTAGGAAAGAATTCCACTTGCCACCCTGCCCTTAGGTGGTCCCTGACCTGGAGTCCACTTCAGTGTGGACCGTCACTGTTTTTGGCTTCCAAATTCATTGGACCGGGAAGTGGACCGTTCTTCACCTCGCCCACCCACCATTCTGGTAACTATATGTTCTGTTTTGGACAACGTATTGTTCCATTTTGGGTTTCTAGCCTTTCAGCGGTTTAGAGGATTTTCTTCCCTACATGTGCCGTTGGCTCAGGCACACCTTTTCTGTGTGTAACTGCTTCAAGCAGGGGAGCAAGCATGAAACTGGTGTCGAGATATGCACTTATGTCCTTGTAAAATTGTAGAAACGCATGATCTTTAATTGCGTTTTCCGTCCTTAGCGGCTAGAGTTCTGTCACTTCGGACCAAGTTGAAAATGTCTAACTATATAATCCCTTCATTTCGGTCAATGGAAGCTAATTGTGTTTTTGTTTACTCGGCTTGAGTCAATACTTATCTCCCCTCCTTTGTGAAGGTCGTATCAGACTTGAATTATGTGATGGATATTTTCTTTCGTTTAATATGCGATTCTGGCCGGGTAGGATATCAGATGTTAGTTTCATTTTTCCTTTCGTTTCATAGACACTGGACGGATCGTGGAACGCATAAGCGTGTGAACGGCTAAACATTTAGGCCATGGAGCGAGGAATTCTCGCCGTATCGCTCCTACATTTGGTTCCGTTCTCTTCATGTCCTGTGTTCTATATGTTTGTGTGACAAAAGTGTGGATGGACTTTAACTGTATTCATTAAGGAAAGTGTCCTTATTAGGTCAACTACAAGGAAAAAAGGGGAAGAAGTTTGATTTATTTGTCCTTTTTGTCGTGACAAAAACGACGTTGACCTTATTTACTATACTGAACAACATTAAAAAAAAAAAAAAAAAAAAAAAACCCGCACCGTTTGACTTGCCGATTTCCCATTTGGAA
>JADBJO010001307.1:294906-337406 GCA_016801955.1 Conus betulinus | reverse complement strand
TTGGTCTGCATTTGCCTGTACCCAAGACGCCGACTGCGGTAGTAAGGTAAGTGTAGGCAGGCTGACCAACCATTTGGTGGTTTGTTTACACAAAGCAAACTTTGACACTTTCTTAGTTCCGATTCGGTGTTTGCGCGAAAATAGGCTAGCTACTTCAGTTCACAAAAAAGGAAAGACCATTTATTCTTGGTGGTGTGTATTTCATAATCACTATACACTACGTTGTAGGCTCTGTGTTGCTTAGTTTAAAGGGATTAGCCCCAAGTTAATAGGCTTTCCTCATCTATCTAGCGCACATACAAGTAGTTTATTTGCTTTCCTATCTAGCTGATGTTAGGTCTTTCTAATTGTTCAACACTAATTTGTGTGACTGGGGTGATTGCAATAATAAATTTGTCAGTCGTATGTTGAGGATGTGGGAGTAGTGTCTCTTTTGATACATATAATTGTCTTTCCAAAGAGCCACTTGCGTCCTTTTCTTTTTTCCCCCCTCCCCCCCTTCCGTCCCCATTCAGTCAGAGCAGTGATTTTGGCACGCGGTTCCCGCATTCGAACTAGATCGTGTTGCACGGGTTTTCGGCGCGCTCATCGAGCCAGTTTTGGTCGAGTCGGTTCCGTCCCGGTGCCCCAGTGTGTTGGTGCACGTGTGCTTCAGTCACCGGCAGAATTTAGGTTAGCTGTTTGACCTCGCGGTACGGGTCGCTTAAAATCATATTGTGCGCCAGCCTTATGCGCGTTTGTGGGATTGTTGTTGTTGTTATTGTCGTTGGATAATTTGGTTGCTAGTTGGAGTAGCGCGCTGAATCATAAATTTGAATGGTATAGGTTGTAATTTCTCTGGCCTCTTTGCTGGATAAACCTCTTTGAAGTTTTATTTTAAGAAAACATTTGATCTGGATATAATTTTGTCTGTTACCCAGGTGTGGTAACTTTGTTTTGGTTTCTTTGCACACCTGTGCACAAAGGCAGTTGTTATTCAGTGATAAGCTTTTTTGGCTTGTCGATTTGTTGCTTAATTCCACGTCGTTTCGGAATTCATGTTTGGATATTGTTTTCCATAGAAGAAAACTGTTGAGTTCGGACCACGTTTTCTGGCTTGCGGTATTTGAAGATTACTGTTCTCAACGCTCTTAAGTGTTGAAAACATAACTCCTTCGTTGTACCTCAGCGGAAATAACTCAAGCTCTCAGCTAGTTACTGGATTTGGATACTCGGTGTTCATTTGGTTAGAAGAGGTTAGTTTGCTTTACTTATTGAGCTTAGCCAGGGTTAAGCGATTCAGTTCGTTGGGGCGAACTTAGTGTGGCAGTACTCTTTGCTGTGATTTAGTTCGTGGAAGCATTCTTTCTCTTCGAGTTTGAACGGTTTTGGGGATTGACTATACTTATAAAGTCATACATTGTTAGCTTTGTTGTTCAAACTACTCTTTAGTCTTGTGAGACATATCTAAGACTGTAACATATGGTGGAAATTTATTGGTGTTGACTATACTTGGTCAAAAAGTCATACCTGTAGGACTTTGTCATTTCTCTTTCCCTGTTTTGGGGAATATAGTTACAGTTGTAGTTGACTACCCTTAGTCATAGAGTTACACTTGTGGAACCTTACTACTCCGTATTTCCTTCTCGTGGGAACATAGCTGCAATTCAGCGGGTTGGAGTCGCTGATACGTTGTGAGCTTACTCAGTTTTAAATAACATTCTTGAACTTTTGGGATTCTAATTTGGAGAACTTGTACTTTAAGAGGAAACACTCTTGGTTAACCCCTCTTGGATCGTTAAAATGAAGTACTTCTTCGTGACTTTGACTTTGGCGTTTTGTTAGGGTCACCTAGGCGTGTTTGACTTAGAACAAATCTCAGTGCTGTTTTTTTTTTCATTCATTATCTTTCACCGAGTGTCGTCATTCGCGGTATGGGTGAACAATCGTGTTGGTGTTACCCCTCTATAACTCACTGATTTAAGATTTCTTCCCTTTGGAAATTAGGGATAGTTCTGTTCAAACTTGGCGACTATTTACAGGATCTTGGGTTTATATCCACTTAGTATCGTCCTATGCTGTTGACTTGTGGGTTAAAGTATTTAGTAACCTTCGAAGTAGTCGACTGTAGTACTGAGTGCGAAGTGAACACGCACGTGGGGACCTTCATGGGATTTCGTTCGTCAGGGTCCTACGTGGCTGTGTAAATTCTGTGTATCGCTCTGATTCGGTGACTTCGTGTGTCCTGCGGTGTGTGTTAAACAAAGGAACACTCAGACGACGGGCGCTGGATCACACACTCTCAGACTCGTGGTACAAGAATCTTGCCGGGGATGGGTGGTCCCATCATGACTCAGACGACGACTGGCCCTACTACCCAGTCGTGTTTTCTTCTGGTGGGACTCGTCCTCCGGCCACCGCGACTTCCACCACGATACTGGAAATGACCCTTCCTGGGTCACCCTCTCCTCCAAGGCGACCTCTGCCTACTCCCGTCTCGGGACTTCGCCCTCCGATGCCGTATCCTCGAGACGATTTCCGCTTTCGGCCTTCGCCTATGCCTCATCCTCTTGGACCAGCGCCCATAGATCCCCTCTTGTTGATGAGGATTGAAAGGGAAGAAAGAGGCAAGAGAGAGAAGAGAGCGGGAGGAGAGAGGAGACTGGAAAAGGAAGAGAGCACCGAGGGAAAAGAGAGCGGGATGAGAGAGAGGCCAAGGAGAAAAGAAAGAAGAGAAAGGAAGAAACGTGGCAGCTGGAGATGGAGGAGAGGAGATTGGAGAGGGAGGAGAAGGAACAGCGATGGAGAGAGGGGACAGAAAAACGGAGAGGAGCGAGAGTCGAGAGAGAAGAAAGAGCAGCTAGACAGAGGCCCAGAACAGAAAGAGTTGGACTTAGAGGTTCGTCTGGCGGAGGAAAGAGACCGACTCCGGCCCGAGCTGGTGCAACAGTTGGACGCGGCCGAACGAGAGGAGGCACAGTCTGTGGTTGCTTCCGAGCATGGCTCTGTCCGTCGGGAAATAACGAATTTTCATCAGGGCGTGGATATTCCGGTGGCTCCACCCATGCTACACATGCCAGTGTATAGTGCTAGCGACAACATAGACACATTGAGCATTTTGAGGCAGTAGCCGCCGCGTACCAGCTGACTGACCAGAGGAAGGCCCTTTACCTCATCAGCAGCCTGACGGGGAAGACCAAAGAGGCGTTTGTTGATATCTCACCCGAAGCTTCCTATACGAAGTTAAAAGCGGCTCTTCGCCGGAGACTGCATATGACTTCCGAGTCCTACAGAAAGCAGTTTCGTACGATGAGGAAACCTTCAGAGGAGACTTTTCACCAGTTCGGGGAACGCCTCCGGCGCACTATGAAATACTGGATTGAAGCCTCAGAAATGAAAATGGATTGTTTCCTCCTGGAGCAACTTATGAACTCTGTATTCCAGGAACTACAGTTTAAGTTGGGTGAGGGAAAACCCAAGACATTCGCCACAGCAATCGAGATAGCCGATGCCTTCGCAGATGCGCCGCGCCACTATCGAATGCCTACCCCAGGAACAAGTAGATGCGCCGCGCCACTATCGGAATGCCTACCCCAGGAACAAGCAGGAAACCCGTCGATCATGAGTCACGTGACTTCAAATCGTCGTCACCCTCCAAAAAACGTTGTCTCCAGCAATTTAAGGAACGCCGGAGCCAAGCCCAAGACTTGCTTCCTCTGCGGGGAAAAGGGACATTTCGTTCGGGACTGCCCCAAGAGGAAGGGCAAGACCCGGTGATTCGCACGTTAGGGTGGCATTCGGAGAGAACGAGGTCACGACCCATCATGTCCTACCTTCCCGTCGGTAGTGTGCGGCAAGATAGTAGAGGCTATTAGAGACACCGGAGCTACAGCTATCTTAATAGACGAACAGCTAGTCCCTGGTGAGGCGCCTCGAGGGGAAGAGTGGCAAGTGTTAGGGATCGAATCATCCTTCAGGGCAACCCGATCTCCAGTACTGGTAGACGTTTCTACGCCATACTTCAAAGGGAAGGTATGGGCAGTCGCCCTTAAGCGTCCTGCGTATTCCCTGCTGATAGGCAAATTCGGTGTGTTTGGGGAACGGTCAGCGTCGGGAGGTATCATCAGAGTTGCCACCCGAGGTGGTTGTGGCCGCCACCACGCTTTCCCAAGCACAGAGAAAGAGGCCCTGAAACCCCTCCTGAAGCCCCTGACTCAGCATGACACCATGGATCCCTCGACTGTACACAGTTTGCAAGCAAAGGATCCACCCTACAACAACATCCAGAGCTTGGTTGGAGAGCCAGCAAGAGCGTCCCGCAGCAGCGCGGTAGAGTTTGTGAAACGCAAAGGACTGGTACACAGGCGTTTCACATCACTCACTTCATCTGCCACTCAGCCAGTCGTACTAGAGGCTCTCCGCAGTACGGTCATGCGCCTAGGCCACGATACCCCTATGGCAGGACATTTGGGGACACGTCGAACCCCAGAGAGAATCCAGCAGGACTTTTACTGGCCAGGAGTGGCGAAGGACGTCAAAAAGTATTGCCACAGCTGTGATATATTTGCCAGCGAACTGCCCCGAAGGGCCGTGTTACGGCATACTTTGTCGCCCCTGCACATTTTGTCGCCGGCGACAAACTGTGCTGCATGCTTTGTCGCCGACGACAAAGTGTGCTGCACAGTTCGTCGTCCCAGTCATGAACAATATTGACAAGTTTGCACACTTTGTCGCCCCTTGCACACTTTGTCGCCCCTTGAAAGAAGAAACTTCAGATCTGAAGTCAATTGTGTATATTGGACTTAGACTAATTGGTTTTGTTTTTGTAATCCCAGTTATAAGGCCGTACCTTACAATCAAAATGAGAAACATTCTGTGCGTGTGTGTGTGTGTGTGTGTGTGTGTGTGTGTAAAAAAATATGTCCCACGCGCTGCAGACAAAACAATTGGAATGATCTCTGAAACGTAGGACATTTGTTAATATGGGTCGAGGATGTGCCGACATTTTTATTTATTACTTATTTCTTACAGAATAACCGTTGATAATGGTTATAACGGCCAATAACTGTTTTTTCTATACCAAATATCTCAGAAACTACTTGACCAATTTTAAAGCGGTTTGGACGAATTTGTGTCAAATCAAAGCCTTCCTTCAGATAATGGGATATAATTGTGACAATTCAAGTAACTGTTAAAACCGTGGAAATATCAGGAAAATAAATTTCAGTCTTTTCACAGAAAAATTATTGTTCTGAAAATTGGTAGGTATGTTAAATATGGGTGGAGGCCGATGCCGACATTTTTCTACGATCTTCACCGGCTTCCGCCGTAACGACCATAAACGTTTTTTTTTTTTTCTTTTTTTTTCTCTTCTTTATCGAATATCTTAGAATCTACTTGACTGATTTTTAAGCGGTTTTTGAGAAGTTGTGGCAAAGCAAAGAGCTCTTGATACGAAAATGGATACGGGCCCATATTTGTGACCGTTAGAAAAATTTGCCAATCAAGATAAACTGGGAGTACAACTACATGATTTGTATCTTGTTATAATTTCCATTATCATCGGTCTGTTTCCCTCTATTTCATTAATGCCTATTTTGACTGATTTACAAGCAAAAAATCACATTTCGTGATAAATCTGAGTTTTCATGTGTGCAATGTTTGTCGTTGGCAAGCGCATGAGTGAAAAGGATTATATGTATCGGGGCTGGGGGTAAAGAAAAGGTACTACTTTTCGCCAAAAAGTATTTGAGAGTGGTACTTTTGACAGGCTTCCCGCAGTTCCTACGCCACACACCATTGCAAAATATTATGTTCGAATATCCAACTTGTCCATGTTGAGTGTAGATATCACAAAACTAGATTTAAGGAAATTAGGAGTACAAAAATGAGGCTCTTGTGTGGCATCAACTGAACTGAATGCTTCTGGTGTAAACTCAGACGCTCTAAATGGGGTTTATTTGTCTGAGAACATAACATTCACTACGTTTTAGGATAGAGATTTAAAGACAGAAGTAAGAATAGGTTAGGCAGAAAAAAAATGAACTTTGCGTTCATTAGACAGAAAAAAAAAAACTTTGCGTTCATTAGACAGAAAAAAAGAACTTTGCGTTCAAACACACTGAACAGAAGAAAGAAAATTCTAGGGTACAAGTTAAAAAAACAACGGAAGGTTCATTCTGCAGACCGTTTTATTCAACTTGTCATCAACAGGGAAACACGGGCGTATTTCAACGTCTAATCATCATTCAAAGAAAGCTAGAATATAACAAAAGGAGAAACAAAAAAGATAAACAATGAAATGTTAACGCGTTTGCAATCGAAGAACTCTGTTTTCAAGATTAGTTACACCAGAACCTCCTATACTAAACCCAACATTGTAGAACTACACAATCCACAACATACGGCTGATTTGATTTTCAGGCAAACACACAGTACCAGTACGAGAAAATATCAAGCTCAGTACTGTAATTTTCAGCGTTTTCTATATTTACACACTCAGCCATCAAGTCAGCCATAGATCATTTTTTTTTTTAGAAAAAAAAAAATTCGACAAAATCACGTAATAATGATAAAAAGAGTGACATTAAATTTTTTCAAAGGCCATATAAAATGCTACTCGTTGTTACAAATATATTCTACAAAAATCAAACCGTTGTCACCTGAACACCCCCCCAATGTAAAACAATGCAATTCTTTAAAAACAGAAACTCGTTATCATGAAATCGAAAATCAAAGTGTTCTAAAACGTAACACCATACACATGCAATCTGCAAGTGTACTTTCAGGCTTTTTTCTCCAGGTCTTTGATTCTCCATTTACACAGAGTAGTCACCTGTGAGAATTAACAAAGGCTAAATGAGAAGGGGCGAAATGGTAAAGGGTCAAATTGGGAGGGGGTGAAACAGGAAGGGGCGGAATGGGACAGGGGGCGAAATGGGAAAAAGGATGCCCTGGATGAATTGGGAAGGGGCGAAATGGGAATAAGGGGCGAAACAGGAAGGAGGCAGAATGGGACAGGGATGACATGGAAAGGGGGCGAAATGGGAAAGGGACGAAATTAGAAAGGGACTCAGCTGTTCAGAGCAAGCCACTTAGTTTTGAGAGGCAGGGGAGTTTACAGCTCACCCGCAGCTGCAGAGACCAAGCCGTGAATGCAGGTCAGGGAAAGGGGTGTTTTCTGCAGGCTGCTCCCTACCAGCCAGCTGACCGTGTTGTGCTTGGCGAACTGAATGTCATCTGTGTAAAGCCTGTCTGGCACCAATGTGTTCGGCATTGCTGAGCGGTCATTACAAGTGGGGATGTTAGTCTGATAATTAGTCGTTGTCATGAAAAATGTAATATCTGTGCTTTTGAGATGACTGAACTGGCGAATTCCCGACAATTCTTTTAATACCAAACTCGAGTAGGTTCATTTTCCCTGTAGATAATGTAGATATGGCATGAAAGCTTGTACACAAGTGGTCAGGCAATATTCAAACAATGACAACACACACACACAATTGTGCAAAAATGACGTCATCACTTTCTGGGAAGTTAATTTTCCCTAGTTAACTAGTGCACAAATTTGATACATGCCTCTGCTTGGACTACAACAACAAAAATGTTTGATAAGAAATGTGTAATCCTTGTTTGTTCGGCCCTTTCACTGTCTCGAATGGGACTGAAAAATAAAGCTGTGGGGGACAAAATAGGAAGGGCCGAAATGGGAAGGGGCAGAATGGGAATAGATTGGGGACGAAATGGGAAGGGGCGAAGTGGGAAGGGGCAAAATGGGAATAAACCGTGGGCATCATCCTTGACTCATAGTAAACATACCTCCAACGTTTCAGAAAGATCGGCCCACTACTTTTGTTGCAGCGCATGGAACACACTTTGTTCACACACGCACAGACAGAGAGAGAGAGAGAGAGAGAGAGAGAACTCGAATCTTTTCTAACTAGAACCTTGAGGGCAACGATAAGCTTCTGTACATCAGGCCATCTAGGGAAAAGAAAAAGGAAGGAAAATATAAATAAACCAACCACACACACGCACACACAAAAATGTATAATGAGAGACAGAGAGAGAGAGAGGATTTTTTTCCGTTCCGGTTGTGAAGTACCCTCTTTTTTGTCTGTTTCTTTCTTTGTTGTTGTTGTTTTAACTGGGAGCACAATAAAATCAAGTCAGAAATATACGATATGACTTTAGATCCAAAGTTACCTCTTTGGAGGGGCGGCAAAGTGTGCAGCAATGTCGCATGAAAAGTGACGACAAAGTGTGCAAGGGGCGACAAAGTGTGCAAACTTGTCAATATTGTTCATGACTGGGACGACAAACTGTGCAGCACACTTTGTCGTCGGCGACAAAGCATGCAGCACAGTTTGTCGCCGGCGACAAAGTGTGCAGGAGCGACAAAGTATGTAGTTTCATACTTTCTCCCCAGCTTGGAGCAGTTACACACAGAAAAGGTGCCCGAGCCAACGGCACATGTAGGGAAGAAGAGAAACCTGTCAATCGCTGAAAGGCTAGAAACCCTAAATGAAACAATACTGTCCAAAACAGAACATATAGTTAACGGAGTGACGGGTGGGGGAGGTGAAGAACGGTCCACTTCCGGTCCAATGAAGGGTGGAAGCCAAAACCGTGATGGTCCACACTGAAGTGGACTCCAGGTCAGGGACATCCTAAGGTGCTTCTTCCGGCTGGCAGGGATAGGGATCCCAGAGGTGACAAGTGAAATTCTTGATGAACACAGGGCCCTATACTGGACGGCCTAAGGATAACGCAACTAGCAGCTAAGGAAGAGAACCACGGAAAAAAAAAAAAAGGGAAAAAGCTCGGGCACACCTTTTCTGTGTGTAACTGCTCCAAGCTGGGGAGAAAGTATGAAACTGGTGTCGACATATGCACCCATGTCCTTGAAGTAAAATTGTAAAAACGCATGGTCTTTAATTGCGCTTTCCGTCCGTAGCGGCTAGAGTTCTGTCACTTCGGACCAAGCTGAAAATATCTAACTATATATCCCTTTATTTCGGTCAATGGAAACTAATTTTTTTGTTTACTCGGCTTGAGTTGGTTATATTCTTTTGTGAAGGTCATTCAGACTTGAATTATGTAATGGATATTTTCTTTCGTTTAATATGATATGCGATTCTGGGTGGGTAGGATATCAAAGATGTTCGTTTCATTTTTCCTTTCCATACACATGGGACGGATCGTGGAACGCATGAACAGCTAAACATCTCGGCCGTGGAGCGAGGAATTCTTGCCGTATCGCCCCTGCATTTGGTTCCGTTCTCTTCTGTCACACAACATATAGAACACAGGACATGAAGTGTGGATGAACTTTCACTGTATTTATTGACTAAGAAAAGTATCCTTAGTAGAGGTCAACTAAAAGGAAAAAGGGGAAGTTAATCTATTGGTCCTTTCTGTAGTGACAAAAACGACGTTATTTACCTTATTTACTATATACTGTGACCCTTGATACTATGACGCACTGCCAAACCCACTACGTTGCCACACATTGACCGTCACAAGGACTGTAGGGCGGCGATATCTTGTCTAGAGACTAATCTCCGCCGTCGCGCGGAATTTTTCGCCCATTTCTTTAGCTGCAGCTTCCATTCTCGGGCTGCCTAGGCGACCAGCATCCGCCGACCTTGCAGTCAACCTTCACCCTGGCACCAGCCTTCGGTCAAACTTGTGAACTGGCGGTGGTGAACTCTTCGTCTCCTCCGAGACAGCTGCTTCACCTGACCAGCCAACGACCTTCACGTCTACAAAATCCACCTCCGTCTGCGAACCTGCTCATAGACTTTAAGTTACCGTTTCGTGTGGTATGAATGTAAGTCTGGCGCGTGTGTGTGTGTGTTTTAAAGGCTGTCACTGGTTCGCTTTTTGTTTAGTTCTCGCTGTGTAGATTCTGATGTATTGTTTCTAGAACTATCTTTCTTCCGTCTTTCTGCTGAATGTCCCTTTCGTGGATTAAGTTGGGATAGTAGCGGGATCCTGGAGTACTTGGGAGTTTTCCCCCTTGTTCTTTTCAATTGCTTTGTCCCCTAAAACAGCTAGTTCTGGCCCATGGGTTGTGCCTTCTATGCCCCACTTCTCTCTCGGCTGTCTTCTCTTCTTTTGTTGGAGTCCTTATCCCTTCTGGAGTGCGAGTGAATGGTTGTATTGTAAATAAACGTTTTGAAACTTCCTCCTTGTGGTCTGATGTGAGGGTTTGAGTGCTCATTCCGTTTCTGCCACTGCACATTTCCTATATAAGAACCACCCCCCCTGGTATATTCCCACTTGACAGTGACCCCATAATGAACATACAAATTGAGAAAAGTCGACAATGTGCTTTTTGAAAGATTCCATACGAAGAAAAAACCGTTATAGCCGTTAGTAATGGCTACAATGGTAAACTAAAACATTGGGCATCATCCGTAATACACAATGAAACATACCCGCTAATTTTCACAAAGATCGGCCACGTACTTTGAGATATTCCAGAAGAAGAAAAACCGTTACAGCCATTAGTGACGGCTATAACGGTAAACTAACATCGGAGCATCATCCGCGACCCAAAATGAACATACCTACAAATTTTCAGAAACATCGGCACAGTAGTTTCGTCTGGAGCGAGTGGAACACATTTTGACCATGGACGGGCACACAGTTCTACAATAACTGGGAGTACAAAAAATGACGACCGAAGAAGAACAGAATATTATACGCGAGTTTTCAGCGTTGAAAAAAAAAGTTGACAGAGTTGAAATGAACGACAATGATAAAAAGGTAAATTATATGTAATAGAATTACAGACGGGAAAGGGAATGCACCAGGGAGGAGTAAGGTGCGGAAGCGGTGATATTATGTGAACTGAAAGGGCATAAAACAGTTTGGCTTAGTCTGGAAAAGAAGTTATGGCATATCGCCCTTTAACTGGTGACAGTTGACTTCGCTAGACAAAAAAAGAATGTGTAATTCATGGCGTGAAAGTAAAGTCAGAAATCAAAAGTTCGCGCTGATGAAATGGGCAAGGCAGTTAGAATGTGTAAATGCAAGGGTAAAAGTGGTGCCCCATTCCACTAAATATTTCCTGCAGGCAGAACAATTCAGATGCGACGGTAATGTGCTGTAAGGAATGCTTACTAAATGAAAGGGCATAGTAGACAGGGATAGGGATGTGGATGTTTGTTTTTTTAATGGAACGAAAGCGTAGGGAATAAGCGAAAAGAAACAAAACAGCATAAAACGGCGGTCGAGGGGAAAGAGGGTAGTGAAGTGGCGAATTTTCCAAATCAGTTAACTGAAATTATTAAAAAAAAAAAAAAAAAGATCTGTGTCAATCTAGTGTATGAGAGGGAGACACTGGTGTAGGCAAGTTCTTGAAAGGGGCAAGACTGGCCATGGGAAAAAAAAAATCTTCAGTGTGAATAAAGACTTTGTAATAAGAACATCCATTCCATTCTTACGCTTTCTATACCTGTGACAAAAGGTGATAATCATGAGGATGGAAACGGAACAGGAATGGAAAGAAAAGACCGAAAAAAACAAAAAAATACATGTCAGAATGGTGTGAAAGAGAAAACTGGTAAATGGATAAAGCTGTCGAGGAAAAACTTAAAAAACTTACTAAAACTGAAAGAGCTAATTGTGGGCAGTGCATTGGGGGGGGGGGGGGGGGGGGGGGGGGGAGTCGGGGATGGGAATACAGATGGGAATGGAAAACAGATGGAGATGAACGAACATGGGGTAATGGAAAGAGAGTGAAGTAAAACTGCCGAGATTACAGAGTAAATTCAGAAGAACTGAAAAACGGTGAAGAAATGTCATGAAAGATAGAGAAACAATATACAAATCTATCATTACTTGCACGAGACATAACATGAAAACCGATATTGTTGAAGCAGGTAAATTAGGCCACGCAGAGAATGCGTGCAGGTATTCTTCCAATCATTCTAGTTTTAATTACAATTGAAATAAACCTTACCTCCCCCAACACACATAAGACCTGATATGGGGCCTACCTACTGCGATCGGCTGGGCTATAAAACAAATTACTGTTACAAAGTGTACCAAAAAAAATGATAAACAGTAAACAAGTGGGGTAGTCTTTGCTCCCATAAGGAAACCTAACACAGAATAACTTTTATTCAAGACTGGCACAGCCTTCTAACTTGAATAAAGTCAGACAAATACAAAGACGAACATCTAATAGTAGGGGGGAAAACAAGCGCAGGCCAACAACTAAATTGTCTTCATAGTAATGACTTGGCAAAACTTTGAACTTAAGGAGGACGGAGGGGTTGGGGGGGGGGGGGGGGGGGCAGGAGTTTGAAGATGTAAAAACTAGGAACATGAAATTAAGAAAATATGAAAACTCTTCACTGGCTGCATAAGGGAACCATCGCAATCCCTTTTAAAGGCAGATATATTTGTATTGCCTGCTCCGAGGCCTTTCGTCCGCTGGGTCGGAAACTCATCAGGGAGACACGGCTGGCTGATGAGTTTCCGACCCAGCGGACGAAAGGCCTAGGAGCAGGCAATACAAATATATCTGCCTTTAAAAGGGATTGCGATGGTTCCCTTATGCAGCCAGTGAAGAGTTTTCATATTTTCTTAATTTCATGTTCCTAGTTTTTACATCTTCAAACTCCTGCCCCCCCCCCCCCCCCCCAACCCCTCTGTCCTTAAGTTCAAAGTTTTGCCAAGTCATTACTATGAAGACAATTTATTTGTTGGCCTGCGCTTGTTTTTCCCCCACTATTAGATTGTTCGTCTTTGTATTTGTCTGACTTTATTCAAGTTAGAAGGCTGTGCCAGTCTTGAATAAAAGTTACTCTGTGTTAGGTTTCCTTATGGGAGCAAAGACTACCCCACTTGTTTACTGTTTATTGTTTACTGTTCCCTGCCTCATTTTATTTCCAAAAAAAAATGATGTTAAAAAAACCCAGAAAAGTACCACAGACAGACACTGCAGAATACGTAGTGTTAATCGATAACGTACACGGTTTCAGTTGCTGCAATGCAAAATGGGCATGGTATAGTCGTTACAAAGGAAGGAAATGTAAAGAGTTACAGACAGGGAAGAGTCACAACAGGAAACATGACGACGGTAAAAAAGAAAAATACAAAAATCAAAGTTAGACAGTCCCTGAAAAGAGGAAACTACCTCCATAGAATTTTCAAGAAAGCGAGGATACGATTCATATTGAAAGTACACGATGAGGATGTGAAATGGAATGGTCAAGAGTGCCTTTGGTACAGGTGGAGCAGAAATTTAAACCCATGACAGGTAGCCTATAACTGGAAGGTGAAATATGAGCAAGAACAGGTATAGTTATACTGGGCGAGATGACACCATGGGAATGCAATTCATTGGAAATGCAAGGACATGGATAAGGTTTAGAATGCACGCGAATGGGAAAGGTAAGAAATGTGTTCAGAAATGTAGGAACCTGAATTTTTCGATGAAAATGAAACAAAAATACAGTGGCCACTGTAGAACAAAACGTCATTATAAGGGCTATGGTTTGGAACAGAGACCGAGTTGGTGGGGACTGGAACGGGTTCGGCAGAGATTTACTACACAAGTTGGGAGTTGGAAGATGGAGACGATGAAAGGGAATGGGCCGAGGAGGAACAAGTTGTGAAAGCAGCAAGCTTATGTTCATCGCGAAGAAAAATCAGTGGATTTCAGTTCGAAAAAAACATCGAGGATTAGAAACGGGTATGGACCCACTGGTATGATCGAGGTGAACTGAGGTCTGTCAGTTGCCTAACATTTTAAGAAGAACTGAGAATCAGAGGATGGGAAAAAACACCAACACTGGCGAGTGGGGCTGGGCAGTGGTAAACAGAATATCCGAATGAAGAGCCATGTCCTGGGGGAAACAAGACTAATAACAGTGTGAAGCGACAGAGAGAAAAAGGAATACAGGCGAGATGAGGGGAGGGGAGAAAAAGCGAATACAACACTACTGACATGTCCCAGAAAGATTACACTTGATGGGGTCGAAATCACAGAAAAGTAAAGAGCGATCGAGGCCAGTAAAAAAGAATTTAGATTGAAGGGGAAAGTTAGCATTATAGAAAAATGGAAAACAGACCAAATTTTGAATAGAAATTTCAATGAAGATTAAGTGAAATGATAATAATGGAGATTAGAAAGTCACAAATTGGACGAATTCAAATTTGTTGAATCGGTAGCCATCTGTTCGTCTTCCATGATAACGTCTTGGCGAGATCTGGAAAAGCTGTCAGGCAAAAGAAAAAAAAAAAAAGGGTGGCTAGAAACGGTTTGTAAAAGAGAAACAGACTATACGTAGAGAAAGAGAACACAGACTATGTGGAAGTATCAAAGGGTAGGAACACAGTGTTATCATGGTAAATCACAGTCGCGAATGAATGGGGAGAGTGTTTAGCTGCATGGTTCAAACTGAATATACGATAAAGGACTGGCTCTTAGGTAGTTTATACACAGGAAAAGCAGCATTCTACTGAAAAGCATCAAGGCTGAGGGAAGTGGAAAGAGATGGTAAAAAGAAAACGATAGCAAGAAAATAAACCGGTAACTAGAGTGGGATCGTGGCCTGGACAGAAGCGATTGTGAAAGAATAACAATTTGAATGGAGTTGCTTAAAAAGGGACGGGTCTTCACTGGGAAGTACGTACGTCATGCTATTTCAAAGGCCCTTGTCAAAGGTAAAATATGAACAAAACCTGATACAAATTCAATGGGAAATTAAATATTAATCGGAAGTTGGCAAGATGGTGGCCAAATTTTGCCATGTACACAAGTAATCACGGGAACAACTGGGAATAGTAAGTGGTGTGCATTTTGTCTCTCCGTATTTCTAGTGTCAATAACCGTTCTGAACGGACACAAGTAGAAATCTGTCCAAAGATCATTCCCCTTCCCAAACGACTCAGATGAAAAAAATGAAATGATTGCTGGCAAAGGAAATTGAGATATCAAATTAACGGAAAGAATGGGGCTGGTTTAAAAAAAAATGCATACGGAACATATTAGAACCGAAGCCTCTGGACTAACGGGGCAACTGGAGTTGAAAAGATAGAAAAGGGTACACGATCACAGAAAATGTAACGCAGTTGCTTATAAGATCTAAGAGAAAGAGGAGGGGATACCAACTCAGTCGGAATTCAGGTGCTATTGAAAAGTATTAGAAACAGAAACCTGAGTAGGGGGGATTGAGAAATGGAATGAATACGACTTACACAAACGGTAGTTAATTGCAATTACTAATGCTAAACGTGTAAAAGAGTATAGTGAATACCAAGACATGAGAAGGAAGGCCAAAATTAGCTGGATTTGGATTGATTATGCATGTAAAAAAAGATGGCAAAGAAGGTAGCTTCAAAGAAACAAATATTTTAAAACTAGATACACGCTCATGGCCAAATATGCTACTGAAGATGACCAGAGGCAAAGATATAGAGTGATGGAATTTCAAATGAACAAAAACCCGAAATTGTGGTAAAGGTGAATAATGTATAGGGGTGCTTGAATTGATTAGTATTCATGAATGGTTTTTAAAGAAAATGGAGCAGAACTGAGCATAGTAGTAGGGGTGAGCGAAGGCACGACAGTGGGTGCAGGTGTGGATGGGGTGATCACTGGGAACTTGCGTTGCTTATAACCTAGCAGCAGCCATAAAGGGTCATGTCAGGCTGGATCGTGAGAATGCCAAGTCATAACTGGCGAGACATTTTGAATTAAAAAGTCAAAAACGCAACGATGTAATTTATATTTTGGAAAATTACAAACTTCTTATAAGACAAGTGGGAATAAAAAGTGGTGCGCCCATGCCCCTTTCTATTCCCAGTGTTCTGAAAGGCACCTGTACGAATAATAATGGCACAGAAAGCAATTATGGGAAATGGGAAGATGGGATGGAAACACACGCAGAAATTGTAAAACGTGAGTTAACTGGAATATTTTGGCGGAGGAAAATAAGGGAAATTGATAGTACAAGATAACAAGTTGCATTGATAATATGCTGAATGCAACCGATGGAGAAAGGATGAAAGACACCAAGAAAGGTAAGCACCAAAGGAAACCTGTCTGTAAATGGGAAACCAGCGTTATGTACCTAGGTGCTGATGAATGGAAGTATGGATTAAAAAAAAAGCCTTTCAAAACACTGGAAGTGAATACCTAGTACAGTGGAAAGAAAATATGTCAGTCACAATAAACTGCTCAGAAGCAGACACAATAGGTTTAAAACAAAACGGGAGATAACCGTAAACAAAGGAAATACAAGAGGGAATGAGTAATAAGTGACAACCAGCTTTTAAAAAACAAGAAACGAAATTGTGAGGTTAAAGTGATGGAACAGAAAACTAATGAAGTAAAGAATTTTGCAGTTCTACCAAACGGAGCACAGACTGAAACCGATAGGTAAGTTTAAAGCCGGCAACATGAAAAGAAAACTGAAGTGAGAAAAAGGAATACAGGATTGTAACTTGCAGCAAGAATAAAAGGAAGATGCAGCTGGATGATGGAAAATAACAAAGATGGGCAACAGTATTAATTTACTATTCATGAAGACGAGTGTGCGCTCGAGCTCGATCGCTGCGAAGCTCACGTCGCTCATGAAAAAAAAAAAAAAAACGTAAGGTAAGAGTACCGTGAAATAGAGTACCAGATGAGAGTTGATACCACAAATGTCATAAAATTAGCTGAACGGGAAAACTGATGAATGTCAAGTAGACATATAAACGGTACAAATAAGAAGAGGGGAAGAAATTAAAAGTGAATATACGGGGTTGACAAAGAGCACTAGTCTTGTAATGGTTTGGAAAATAAGAGCAGATCTGAGAAGAGGGAAAGGGGAGAGCGAGCGAGGAAAGGGAAGGGGACGGGAACGGGAGGTGGGAAGAAATGGGGTGCAGGTGTCATCGTAGAGTGGATCATGGAAATGCCAAGTCATAACGGGGGGGAATGTTTTCGAAATCAAATCCGCCACAAACGAAATAACGAAACGGATGAGAGATTTACAAAAAACTTTGATAAAACTCGGAATAGAAAGTGGCGCGCCCATGCCCCTTTCTATCCCCTATGTTTCAAAATGCATTTACTCGAATAAAGGTGGCGGGCTTTACAGTAGGCGAGCTCAGTTCCCAATATCTAAACACCCAGAATTCCATAGGACGTCGGGAAGGGGAATGGAACAAGTAGTTAAAATAATAGTCAAGAGTTTACGTCATCTTATCATGGACTGAAGAAATGGATTTCAAAAGAAAACCTTAGAGGCACATCACATAGGGAAAGGTAAAGAATTATTTAATGAAGTTATTTTTAGATGAACGAGTCTTACTTCTGTACCAAGTTCCGACTACTCACTGTGTATGGCGTTTAGAATATGAACGACTGGGAAGGGAGGAGAAATGTTAAGATTTAGGAACATAGTAGAGATCAGTGAAAAGTGGAAGGAAGAACATGTTGGAGACTAAGTAACAGAATACCATACACTAGCTTTCAGCGTTGAAAAGAGAAACAAGTTGACGAGAATTGGATGAATGGGATTTAGAAAACGTAAGATTATGTATGTGACGAAAAAAGATGAATGATAAGATAATGCAATGGCTTGGAAGCGGCAATATTATGCTAACTGAAATGGCATAAAGCAGTTGACTTGATTTAGAAAGGAACGGTCTGTGAGTTAGGCCACATCATCATCTTTGGTGACGACTTACTTTGTTCGCTGATATGGGCGAGGTATGGAAAAACTATGGGACGAGACAGGAGGGCAGTGGGGAAAACAGGCTGCGTGAAGAATGTCCAGTAGAAACTAACAAGAATAACGTAAGTGAAATGAGAAGTTATGGGGATACCTCATGTTGTATGCGCACATATGCTCAATGGAATAAAACAAGATTGGAATAAGTGACATTTAAGAAGCAAGGCTTTTTTTGCTTAAAGTTCCGAGGTATGGGAAGTGGGCGAGCGAGCAGACCAGAACAACGGAAATGTCTGAACCCAGAGAAATAAACGGCAGGTTGCAAAATCATGCGGTAAAATACCATTGCTGCATGTGCCAAAAAAATATATAATGAAAACGATCCAAAATAGGTGGGAAAAAGACGTTTTGGGAGACGCTGAGAAAAAGTTTTCCAAAGCTCTGAGCCTTCACAGAAGATAACTTGAAAAAAAGAGGTCTGAGTCTTTACAGAAGATAAATTGAAAAAAGAAAGGTTTCAACCTTTACACAAGATGAAAAAAGAGATTCTAACACTTAGAACTTGAAAAAAGAGCAGTCTGAACCTTTAAAGGTGGTAACCTAAAACAAAGCCTGAATCTTTACAGCTGATAACCTGGAAAAAGACGTCTGAACCTTTACTGAAGATAACCTGAAAACGAAGGGTCTGAACCTTTACAGAAGATAAGCTGAAAAAAAAAACAGGCCTGAACCTTTAAGAAGATAACCTGAAAAAAAGAGGTCTGAACCTTTACAGAAGTTAACCTAAAAAAAAAAGCCTGAACCTTTACAGAAGATGACCTGAAAAAAGAGGTCTGAACCTTTACAGAAGATAACCCAAAAAGAGAGGTCTGAACCTTTTCAGAAGATAACCTGAAAAAAGAGTGTGGTCCGAACCTTTACAGAAGATAACCCGAAAAGAGAAGTCCGAAACTTTACAGAAGATAACCTGAAAAAGAGAGGTCTGAACCTTTACAGAAGATAACCTGAAAAAGAGAGGTCTGAATCTTTACAGAAGATAACCTGAAAAAGAGAGGTCTGAACCTTTACAGAAGATAACCTGAAAAAAAGAGAGGTCTGAATCTCTGAATCTTTATAGAAGATAACTCGAAAAATGGGAAGTCATAACTTTTACAGAAGAGAACGTGTGAAAAAGAGAGGTTTTAACCTTCACAGATAACTAGGAAGAAACAGAGGTCTGAACCTTTACAGTAGATATCCTGAAAAATGAGGTTTTAACCTTTACAGATCGTAACTAGGAAAGAAATAGGTCTGAAACTTTACAGAAGATAACTAGGAAAATAAAGAAGTCTGGACGTTTCATAAGTTAACTTGAAAAAATAAAGGTATGAACTTTTACACAAGATAATTTGAAAAAAGGTCTGGACGTTTACAGTAGATAACTTAAGAAAAAGGTCTGCACCGTTACGGTAGATAACTAAAAAAAATGTTAAGTTAGAATAACTTGAAAAATGTTAAGTTTTCTAATAGTCTGAACCTGAACGAAAGATAACTTGAAAAAGATTTCTGAACCTTTAAGGTAACTTGGAAAAAAATGTTTCCTAAAGATCTGAACCTACACAGAAGATAACTTCAAAGTACTGTACCTTCGAAAACGGAATCACAAACACCGAACGTCCACAAAAGGAAATACAATTTTGCAGGAAAAACAGTTCCATACCCATGATTACGACTTAAACGCCCCTGAAAGCACAGCAAGTGTATCCTGCGTAGTTCACTTCTGGTACAACAATATTTTTCAATTTTAAAGGGTTATACTGTTCAAAACAGGTAGAACGTAAAATACAACAGCACCTTCATTTTCATCTATATGCGAAAAAAAAAAAAAGAAACTAACCACATGGCAAATAGCCTCATAAAGAAAATGCCAATTTACACCTTCGACAAACACAAAGTGAATCATACACACATATTTTGTCCGAGCAACATGTATAAGATTCAAACACTCATGTCCACTTGCAACATGAAAAAGCAACAATACAGGTTCAGACAAGCAACAACACACTCGTCCATCAAATGTACCCCGACAGTTCAGAGGTAACTGGAGACTAAACATTTTTTAAAAAAAGGTCATTTTAATTCATGCCGTAGCCCAGCCAATCTTGAGGAGCAATGTCAAGACTGCCATCCTATGAAAGTCGACTCTTTACACTTCAAGGTCAGGTGAGTAAGCGTGTGTGTGCGTGTGTGTGTGTGTGTGTGTGTGTGTGAGTGTGTGTGTGTGTGTGTGTGTGTGTGTGTGTGTGTGGTGTGTGTGTGTGTGTGTGTGTGTGTGCGTGTGTGTGTGTGTGTGTGTGGTGCGTGTGTGTGCACGCGCGCGCGAACAAGCGTATACTCGCCGTCAGCAAAGACGTCTTTCTGAACGTTTGTTGTTTATTAAATCAGGCGTTGTCCGGCATGTCGTCTAACTTTCGGCTATGATCTTTGTAGTGAAAGAAGACTACATTTATCTTTTTTTTTTCTTTTTTTTTTCGGGGGGGGGGGGGGGGGGGGGGGGGGGGGGGGGGGGGGGGGGGGCAATAGAGAAGTTGCAGGGGAGAGCAATTTGGGTTAGTCGACCGGGTTTCTCATCGTTCTGAATATCAAATGAAAGAGACACTACCCGCTATGTTTATAAATCGTTCACAGTTCATGAATTCTCAACCATGAAAAAGGATCATTTTGGGCCACACTAAAAAAACCGCCAAGAGGACTGGGGAGAGGCAAAAGAAATAATCATGACAAAGGAAACGTTAGATACTTTTAGAAGCAAAGGCTGATTTCAATGAAAAATGTACGCGAAAGGTGAACCTACAAGTGGTAGAAGGGGCTCAACAAAAAAAAAAAAAACATGAAAATAAAACTAACGATTTTGACATTTGAAGGCGACGGGGTATCAACAGAAAGGGTTAAGGGAAAATGCAAAGTGAATGCAAAACAAAACGATGGGAAAAGGAGGAATGGACGAGAGATTAAGGTCGACAAGTAAACTTAGCTAGAAGTATGGTCAACTATGAGAGCGGACGTCCAACTCTTCATCGTGGATTAGTTTATGAAACAGGCAGACAGGCAACGGGGACCCAAGTGAAAATGGTAGAGATTAAGGCAGAAATTATCTGGTATTCCATGGAGATCTGGTTTATTTTAAGAAATGGTGTTTGTGTTTAGGGACGTAAGCTTGGGAAAACAGGATGAAAAAGCAAATAATGTTGAGACAGACAGACAGACAGCGACAGACGGACGAATGGACGGGGGGGGGGGGGGGGGGGGGGTGTGGAGAGAGAGAGAGAGAGAGAGAGAGAGAGAACCAGCACTACACAAAGTACAGAACTGTAGAAAAAAAATATAATAGCGTTGTCCGGAAAAATTCGGTGTAGTAAAAAAAAAGAAAACGTTTGTTCAACTTAAAAGATAAACTGTGAACAAGTGGAACACCGAACTCGTGGACCACGAAAACGGAGACGCCTGGATTTAGGATAGGCAAAAAAAAAAAAAAAGAAGAAACCACAAGATAGGGATACGAAGATAGGAATGCGTTCACTGTCATAACTGGGAGCGATTTGGAACTGATTCAGCCAAAAACAAAATAAAACTTATGGTGAGAATTTACAGAACTTTTTAACACTGAAAATAAAAAGCGGTGCGCACCTGCCGCTTTCTATCCCCAACGTTTCAAAATGTATTTATACAGATAAGTAAGGTAGCAAGCTTCAGGGGAAACGCGTTCAGTTCCCAATTATACTTGAAACAATGAAGATTCCAGAAAACAAGGAGTGAAAAGGAAAAGAACAGATATTAAAAAGGGAACACATTTTTCAGTCGTGTTTAGGGACAGGAATACATGAAAAAGGAAATGAGGCGCTTGAACAATCACTGAGAAAACTTAACGAACTTTGCAGCAGATGCGCGAGTTTTACTGTTCACGTTCCGAGTGGTGGTGTGTGTGTATAGTATAGTATGCGCGACTGGGAAGAGAGAAAACGTAATATCAAGATATGAGAGCGCAGAGGAGTTCAATTAAAAGTGGAAGAAAGAAAAAATGTTGACTGAAGAACAGAATATCATACACGAGGTTCCAGCGCCAGAAAGAGGTTAAGCTGTCCGGAGTTGAGAAAAATGGGAATGGAAAAAGTAAATTCATGTGTACGATGACAGATGCAGACGGGAAAAGGAATACAACAGGAATACAACAGGGAGGAATCAAGTGTGGAAAGGGCAATATGCCATTAACTGAAAGAACACAAAGCGGTTGGTTTGGTTTCTAAAAGGATTCAAGACGGGTTACGATATATCATCTAGTTAACTGGCGACTTTCGTTTATGACTGATAACATGTGACAGGTGTACTACTCTGGACAAAAACACGGAGAGCAAAAAGAGTCAGTAAATCGACGAACGGGACGATGAGATGGGCAGGGCTGTTTGAACTAGTAAGTGGAAAGTGTTGTTCAACGGGAACTAAAAAGACAGCAATAAATGAGAAAAGGAACAATTGAAATGAGCTGTGTTAGGAAACGGAATGCGCAGTGGGAAGGACGTGGAGTAGGAAAGAACGTTAATGCCTGGGCAGTGAAGGGTCAACCTGGAGGGTCAAATCATTGGAAAAGTACCATCATTTTTGTGAAAATATCTGTTATAAAAAAAAACGGTCCCATATAGAACGGAAAACAAATTTTGGAGAAGCTGAAAAAATAGAAGTTTTGAAAAAAGACTGAATTTTTACGGAAGATAGCTCAAAAAGTAGCGTTCCATCCCACACCTGAAGCACCCCGACTAGAACACGTACACAATCTAAACAATTCGATTCAGCATGCTGGTAACGTTTAAAATCCTGATATGGTGTATTTTTTTTTAATACAATGAGTGATGCCTTCGTTTATAAACTGTAATGGTAATGATGAAGAGAATGCCCCCCCCCCCCCCCCCCCCCCCCCCGAAAAAATACAAAAATGAAATGACTTTGCGGAATACAAAATAAAATAATCATAAACACATGAATAACCAAAAAAAAAATCGTTGCTTATTACATCTACAAGTGGCACTACAGCATGGATGAAGAAATGAGTGCAGTAACATCGGTACTAACTGCAGTTTGAGCGTGAAAGGTGGTCTTCTGTTTGGCTTCTGTACTCATTTGTTATGGCTTATTTAGTAAACGGATCTTATTTTGGAATTCAATCTTGTTTTAATAGCTTTGCTTTAGAACTGCGCGAGTTGTTTTTACACAAATCCGATATCGTAATTGTGATCGGCTGAACAGTAAGCAGTATGGAAATGTATATACCGATTAATTTACTCACTTCACGTTTTCTTCTTTTGCGCCATTCATACGCATAGTCTTAAGTAAATATAACTTACACAAGACAATGTGTATGAATAACTTACCGATCAATTATTTTTTCTTTAATTTGTTTCCCGGCGAAAAAGAAAACTAGTAATGACCGTTTTCTTTTCGTAAGCTAAGCACACACAGAAAAGGAATCTGGCACTAGAACTGTCTTGAAAGAACAATGCACAGATTCATAACGGCTACCAGACTAAACACACTTCCTAAATGCATAGATTCGTTTAAAATTGTGCTACCTGTAACAGTCAGATGACATGTTTAGGACTATTTGACATAATTATACAAAACCACGTACAAGTAATTATCTTCTACATTTAAGCAAAAATATTCAATTCTTCAGATACATTCTGTGTGTTTTGTTGTGTGCACGTGTGTTTGTTGTGTGCATGTGTGAGTGTGCGTGTGTGTGTGTGCGAGTACGCGCGTGCGTGCGTGCGTGTGTGTGTGTGTGTGTGTGTGTGTGTGTGTGTGTGTGTGTGTGTGTGTGTGTGTGTGCGTGCGTGCGTGCGTGGGTGTGTGTGTGAGCACGCGCATGCGTGTGTGTGTGTGTGTGTGTGTGTGTGTGTGTGTGTGTGTGTATGCGCGTGCGTGCGCGCTTATGTTAAAGAATTACAGCAATTTTGATGGATTTTTTTTAACCGAGTCCGGTTCTTCTATTTGAAGAATTTCTGTAATTCTGAAGCCATACCTGCGCAAGAGTTCGGCTGATCATATACACTGCTAATGCGTCTCTCACGCCCCAAATTTTGTAGCGACTGATCTGCTCGTAGCGAAATTTCGGGTCTCTCAACTCCGGCGCTTAATACAACTCTCCTACTGAGGAAGTGAATATGAAAAGCGTCATTGGAACAAAACCAAGCACTGGAGTGAGTGAACATCAAACACATATCAAAAAAGCATACTGTGTGTGGGCTGGCCCTCTGAAAAAAGGGCATGTGACCGATAGTAGGAAGCAGCATTCTGGATCGAAAAGAGAAGGCAATGAAGGGGAACTGGCGAGAATTGGAAAAGGAATACGCCGGAGAGGGTGGGGGATGAGCCGCTATGCATCGAGAATAGGGCGAAAAGGATGAAATAGGCACAGGAGGAAACATGCCCCTCGAGAGGGAAGGAACGGGGTAATGCTGGAAGATTGTGACCAGGAATTGTTTCAAGTGAAATGTATTGACAGATGTTGAATGGAATGTACTCGGTTGTAAAGAGAAGCAACTGTACAATTAATATACATAAAAAAAAAAACGAGTGAAAGTGAATGACACAACTGGAAACGGGCACGAAAAATAACGGAAAGGAAGGAAAATGCGTCAACAGTAAGAAAAGCAGCAGATGTGGTAAGTGGGAAAAAACACGAGATGAAAACTGACGCAGCGGGCTTAGAGCAGTCTGAATAGTTTTGTACAGTACGAGAATGAAATAATACTGGAAGGGAACGAGGAAGGGGAACATATCAAATCAATCTTTGTAACCCAGCTGATCATGAAGGTCACAGTGACTACATGCGCGATGGGAGAAGTGGGAGGACGTGTATGCGAAAAATGCTCCTAACTCCAGTTTTTAATAAGGAAGGGTTGCGAGCGAAAAAATCGAAATAAGATGGAAACACGTGAAATGGAAAGGCTACGAAAAGGTCTAACATAGATAAATAAAAGATAGAACTAGTAAGTATGGGAATGTGAATGGTTGAAAAATGGAATATAAACCGAGGGCGGCAACACCGAGTGAGAATTGAATGTGAACAAATTGAATTAAAAAATATTTCAAATGGGCAAGACACAAGAATGCAAGCCGTGTGGGTGGTTCTAGTTGGAAATCCAACAAGGATAAACGAGAACTGGCAAAACATGTTTGTTTAAGGGACGAGAGGACATTAACCTCAGAAGGAACCGGGACAGCTGAGCTCCATTAATCTTCCGTTTGCGTCGCAGGAAAAGAAACTGGGATGAAACGTGTACGCAGGCACAAGACAGTAACATGGATCTGGGGGTAACAGAAAAAGAAGAAATGGGCGGACGCGAAGGAGATAAACCGAAAAGTCTGCAACTGACAGACAAAAAAGGGAAATAAATGTGAAGACAGTGAGAAGAAAAAATTGTGACATAAGTCCCAAGAGAGATGAATGATAAGTGAAGACAAAGTGCAATGGTTAGAGGAAATAAGTTTCATGAGGGCACTGAAAAAATAGGCATCAATTAGAAAAAAAAAAGAGACTGTGAGCTTTACTGAACGAATGGGGTGGACACGAATACGCGATTTTTGTTACCTCATGGAAACACCAACACCAGACACACAGATCCGACAGTCTGGAACGAGAGAATGGTAGCAATAAATACGGACATGCTCAAAAACTGGGACTTTTAAGGAGAGGATGAAAGGAATGATATCAATGTGGTTTTGGAAACAGATGAAGAAAAAGAAAGCATACAGAACAGATAACCATAAGAGTAGGTTGGGATGGAGGGATCAAAATCTAAAAAAAAGAACGAAGAAAAGCGAGGCAATGCCTGAAGGCACAGAAACCGAGGAGCGAAACGGAAATCGCGAGGACAGATGTGGATAGCTACAAACAAGTGACAATTACAGAATGTTAGGCTAGTGACGGGAACTTTCGTAACAGGGTGCAAAACGAAACGAAACTGTAGAAAGGTGTAGTAGTAAAAGAAGAAAATGGAGGGATGTTAATAACCCCAGGGCAGAACAGGAATGGATGGATGGGCGCTTTTCCATTCCCATTCATCCTGAGTAGCGGAATTAAATCGACCGACAGAAGAATTACGTGATGAGTGAGACAAGACAGGATGAACAAAAAAAGGGATACAAGGAAACGGAAAAGCATTAGTAAAGGATGGGCCAGAGTCAGGCAAAAGAATGATAAATGGGAAGCAACAGTGGAAAGGGACACAAGCAGCACTGTATATGAAAAGATGCAAAAGAAATGATACGTGTAAGTAGCGTGCTGGGTGTATCAGGGGCAAAAGAAAACAACGTGACGGCAAACTCGGTTATAGAAGGATGTGTTCATGGAAAATCGTAAACAAAGTCGAAGGAAGGAATGTGGGCAGGGTAGTTAAAAAGTCTGCATGGGAAGCAAAACAACCGACGTGACAGTATGGTAAAACTGCGAAAATGGTTTTGCGAAAGAACTACAGAAATAGTGTGGGATAGGGAAGAAGGACAAGGATGGGGGAAATGATGAAAAGAGAAAAATACTGCGTACTCATAGTATGGAGGGAAAGGGGAAATTGAAACAAAATTCCATGGGAAGCATAAAGCTTAAGCTAAATCCTCCTCTTAAGATTCTTTACGTGGAAAGGGATAACAGTTTCAGTGGGAGTGAGAACAGTACATGGAGACATAAGCCAATGGTTTGAAAGAGAAGTAAAAGCTGAACGAATGAGACTGGTGAACATGAAAATACCTGACACGGGATTGTCTAGGAATGGGCAGATGAGACGTTTGAGTGAAGGAGATAAATGTGGTGGAACCAGGTCGGAATACAGATTAAAAGAGTGAGACGAAGAGGGCGCAACTTATAACAAGGAAATGAAATATGAGAGAGAGAGAGAGAGAGAGAGAGAGAGAGAGAGAGAGAGAGAGAGAGAGAGAGAGAGACGTGTTAGGAATGTTGCCAAAAACGCTGGATGAGAAAGAAATCGTGGAGATCGGACTTGGATGAAGGGAATCTTCATGTGGACGGGCCCTATCTAGAACGAAATGCGTCGATGTGAGGGGGAAAAAAGGAGAACTGTGGGAGTCTGAAGGAATAAGACAATAACTGACCAAGGAAATGTGAGTATACAAGTTCGTAAAGGACAAGCTGAAAGGTGAAGCTGAGTATACAAGTTCGTAAAGAACAAGCTGAAAGTGAAGCGTACAGAGTATATGTTGGGAGAAGTCTAGGATACGGGTATCAGTACCCAAGCAAGGAAAGCCGAAGCGGATGTTTTATACCGATCGGACTGTGTGAAATGGAAAGAAATGGGAATAGAAAATGAAAGAGAAGAAAAAACAAACAACAAAAAGAAAGAAAACCACAGGGAAATACAGACAAAAAATATGTGGACAGGCAGAAATTGTCGAAACTCTTAACCCTGGGGCAGAATAAGAACCGATGGGCGCTGTTCCCTTCCTATTCTTTCCTTGGGACACCACAGCTTAGTAGTTTAGAGAATGAAAGAAATGTTTGTGGGTTAGGACAGCCGCAATGAAATACAAGATGAAACAAAATGATACGCGCTCAAAGAAAGACGAGTAACTATTCAACGATAACCTGTTACCGCGTTGAAGTCAAACCTGTCAACAAAAATCCGGCAGTCGTAAGAATGGCTGTACACTGAGCCATTTGTTGAAAAGAGGAGGGAGGGTGGGAGGGGGCGAGAGAGAGAGAGAGAGAGAGAGAGAGAGAGGAGCAGCATGGAGCTTAATGGTACAGAATGTAAATTAAAAACACAAGAAAGGAAAACAACAAGGAAAAAACAAAACCATGGACAAGACGTGAATGAGATTGGAAGAGAATTATCGTTAACTGGGAATGTGACAGATTGAGCTCAATGTTTCGATTCCGTTCCATGGAAATGAATACGACAGGCAGAGGAAACTAAGAATATGAATGGGGTGTAGAAACAGTATCAATAGCTAATTTAAGAAGTGTCAGCAGTGAGAATAAATGAAACGGAAATGACCTCTAATGCGCAAAAAAAGAAAAGAAAACAAGTGAAATGGGGAAAGGGGGGAGGCGTAGCATATCAAACGTGAGTGGCAGAACTAAAAACGAGTAAATGTGCAGGCGTGAAGAGACGAGGGTAAGGGAGGGGGAGACAAGGAAAGGGATGAAGAAAAAACACAAAAAAGGGATAAGTGACCACAAAATGGGAGAGCAAATGTCCGATTGCAACGGAACGTAGGAAGAGCAGCGCATCGACAAAGAAAAAGGTGACAGGTTAAGGGAAAAACTGGAAATTAAGAGAACGACAAGAGAACGAATAAGTGAACAGAGGAAACGTGGACGAAGGACTGAAGGGAAAGGGTAGTAAGGAAGCAGCTAAGAATGGAAATGGGACGGTTTGTGAATAATCTAATGATGCAACTGGGACGGCTAAGATTTGTTCTCTTTCCACTTCTTCGAGTAGCGGTGAGACAGCGATTACCAGGTGAAGAAAAAAAAAAAAAACGGAATGTGTTGAACATGGCAAGACAATGCAAAACACGCAGAAGGGAATCAAGATCGGTTGGGAAATGTAATCTGGCAGGCAAAAAAAAAAAAATGGTGATCAATAGACAAATCGCGAGAGTGCAAATGGGTGTGGAAGACAGAAAAGGAAACTGGAATTGTAAGCTGTAAGGGATGCGAACAGGAGGGAACTCGAAGGATAAGAACCGAAGTATGCTGAGGGGTGTGTGTGTGTGTGTGTGTGTGTGTGTGGGGGGGGGTTACACATGGATAGAATCCAATTCGTGTATGTGGTCCGTGGTGAAAATGAAGCGTAAATGAAGCACAGAAGAGGTGTGGACAGAAAAGTTTATGGGGATGGCCAGTAAGTGGGATGGGTGGTGGAAAATGTGAAAAATTGTCTGTGGGGAAAGCGAAAACTGTGGAAGAGACCTTAGTGGAACAAACGTGGTGCGCATCAAAATGTAAACGACCGAACGCGTTCAACTTGTTTATGAGATTATTAGCAAAGAATCTGTCGAATAGTTAAGGTATAAATGAGAAAAGGGCCTGAAACTGGACGCATTTAGACGTGCCAGAAGTATCTTAATATCAGCAACACTTCAGAGAAAGTGCGAGGTCAGGGGTGAGGGATATGATAAGGAGTATTTTGATATTGAAAGTGAGGTGAAAAGGAGGCGCGTAAAGAACTGTTTTCCAAGCTAAAAAATAAGACTGTTCATTCTTAACCTAGGAGAATGGAAAAGAGTGGCAGCTGGGATGAAGATGTACATGGGGCCAGACGAACATTATCACGAGAAAAAAAAAATAAGAAAACTTGACAGATTTGAGAATAAGTGCAATAGGAACTGCTGCAATCCCTGAAGAAAATGTAAATAACTGAAGAACCAAAAGGAATTTACGTTTAGTCACACTGTTTTAGTAAAGGAGGATGAGTGGTAAAAAAAATGACAGAAAGATCAAAGGAAAACTGAAAGGAATTTTTTTAAGAGAACGAAAATCGTGAAATTTGTTTAAAAAAAAACGGGAACAACAAACTGAAAATGTATTATGACGTGTTTCCCTGTTGGAAAGACATGAAAAGGTAGAATTATCATTGTTCTCTTCTACAGTGAGATAGATGTCAACAGGGACAAACGCACCATCTATTGCTCGAATGTAGATGATGGGACAAACATGTTAAAAAAAAAAAAAGAAAAATGTATGAAACGGGACTGGCAGTGGTGAGCTACACTAATTCAGGAGTGTGCAGCCGGATGTGCTTTATTGTTAGTAGTGGGATCAACTTCAAGTGAAAAGGCAAGAAACGTGAAACGAGTGTCACACAGCAACGTAGCTGGGAACGGTAGAAAATGAAAAAAAAAAATACGGTAGCGGAACAAGCCGAGGGGTTAGAGAATAGTAAGCAAGTGTTAAGTAAGGTCTAAAATGAAACAAAATGCACCTGTACGCGAATAAAAAGATGAGAAAGGGCGGAAAGGGGTGGGTTACGGGTAATGAATAGGCAGTTAGAAAGGTTAGGTATTAAGAGTAATTTGAGAAAGGAATGGAAACAGATGGGCGCTGTTCCATTACCACTCCTTTCTGTGGGAGACCAAACTCAATATGGAAACAAAACCAGATGAAAAGTAGTTAGAATGGTTCGGTATGACAGTAACATGAGAAAGGAATGGAAACAGATGGGCGCTGTTCCATTACCATTCCTTTCTGTGGGAGACCAAACTGAATGGAATTGGAAACAAAACAAAATGAAAAGGTAGAAATGTTAGGTATTACAGTAACTTCAGAAAGGAATGTTAACAGATGGCGCTTTTCCATTACCATTCCTTTCTGTGGGAGACCAAACTGAATAATGGAATGAATGGTTACATAAAAGAAGGATAAAACAGGAAGAATGAACTGGACTGGGTGAGAAACAAAAAAAAAATGGGCAGCTAAGAGAAATGCAGCAGTAGTTAAAAAGGCTACGGTGTGGGCAATGTGGGAGTGACACAAAAGAAACTCAAGACAAGTGCAGCGGCTATAGGAACTGCAATGGAGTGAGCAATGTGGAAGCGACACGATGAAAACTGAAGCCAAATGCAGCAGTACCAAGAATGGCAAAATACACCAAGAAATGTGGGAGCAACACAAACTTTTTTAAAAATGAAAAGGGAGGCATCAATGATATAGGTAGAGTGATTGCCAAAACTGGCCAGCGGCGGGCTTGGCAAACCTTCGTGTAAGATGTGAACAAAATTTAAATGCGAGCAAACTTTCAAAAAGATACGGAGAAAAAAGGAACTGTAATGGTGGTTCTAGCAGCACGGGAATGGAAATTATGTGTATAAATCTAGGACAGAATGGGAACGGACGGGCGCTTTTCCCTTCCCATTAATTCGAAAACTGAATCAATTAATATATGTAGAGAGGATTATGTAACGAATGAAATACCAGACAAAATGGGAAAAAAACTCAAACAACAAAAGGAAAGGAGTGTTAGTATGAATAATAATCGATAAAAGAAAGAAGGGGGAGGGAGAGAGGAGGGGAGCATGAGGAAAGGGAAGCAAGTAGGAACTTGTCAAAATGGGATGAAAATGAGACTATAGCAATAACTATCAGGAGCAATAAAAGGAAACGGTGTGAATATCGGAAATTGGTGAATGTGGACATGTAAAAAATCATAGTATTCAAGCAAGGGATGTGAACGGATACAGATATTAAACAGTTCGAAATATAAAGAAAATGGCTAAAGAGACGCCAAGTTGGGTAAGGTTAGTCGGTGTTGGACTGCAAACGGGATTAAGAACAAATCAATTCATGGAATAGGAAGTTATGGGGGTCAATAGCTCACGTTCCACACATGGGAAGGAAACATACAAACATGAAAAAATGGCTCTGCACTAAAAAAACAAGAGAAAATGGCGTTAAGTGAAGTGGTAAAGAGTGGGGAAAGAACCCAGGAGGGAGAAATGCCGGGCATGAAATGTACGGGGGGAAAGAAAATTCACTTCAACTGAAAGTTCAAGGCTTATGGTCAGTCCTCTTTGAGATTTTTCGCTCGGAAATAAAGCAGTAGGAATATGACAAGTGCACCGAGTCACAAGCCAATGATATCGAAGGGGTAATGAAGGCAAAATGATTGAAACTGGTGGATATGAAAAACTGAACTGAAATGCCTACTCATGTGCACACACACAAAAGAGAATGAAGAGGTTCGACGGAATTAAAGTGACAGCACCAGGCTGGAATGTAGACGCAGAGATAAGAAAACGAGTGTGACATGAAATTTACCAGGGAAAAGTAAATGAACTGACCTAACAAACTACAGAAGACTGGGGATGCAGCGTCAAAGGCGGAAGGGAAAATTAGCGAGTTGGTTGATTTATATAAAAGAAATATTTACGGCGTCTGGTCCGGTGCATCGATGTAGGCACAGAATTTAAGGTTGTGGCGGCCCGTTGGATTAAGGCAAATGACTTACGAAAGAGTTTACGTGTGTATAAAAAAGAGAACAAGCGTGTTAAAAAGCATTCAGAATATGTACAGCGAGACTCGGTCAGGCATGGGTATGGGATGCACTGCACAGGCAAAATGTGAATTGTACTGTATGATGAAGTCAACGAGAGGGAATGGCAAGTAGTGAAAAAGCCTGTAAAAGATATAGACACAACTGGTAACATCAAGACTATATCTGACAAACTGAGCCTCGAAATGCTCCGTCTATCAGAAAGAACAAATAGATAACAAGGACAAGAGAATAAGAAAGAGTAAAATTAGAATTGTGGTGAAGAAAATCAAAAGGAAAACGGTAATGTGGAAGTAGCCTCAAGAAAAAGGGAATGTTAACATTTTAAACAGAAACAAGAGTGGTAACACGCGCAACTAACATACAGCACAAGTGAATGTTACTAGAACTCGAAAAAAAGATAAGTAATAGAAAACAGCCTGAGAACAGATCATGTGCAAGATACTGGACGTGAAATCTGGAAGACGGAGATGAAAACAAAATCACTGAAATCTCAATACTGAAATGCGAATGGAGTATGGCAGGAAAGGTATGCATGTAAGAAGGTGGAAAAGCGTATCGAATAAACGGGTCAAGGAAAAGAATTTAGAGTATGAGCGGGAAGTGTGGGATATACAAACGAATAGAAGTTGGGCATGCATTCATATTTCAACGAGCAAACGGTGGTGTTGACTTGCTAGGAAGGTCATGGGACCCGACAGGGCAAAAGAAAATCGGAGAACTTGTATGCATGGATCTGCACAGTTAAAAAAAACTGTAGTGTTTTGATTCCGGCATTCAAAGAGAAGAAATTCCGAGGGAAACAAAAGACTGGAGTCCGGTCCTCAGAGTGCTGTGCCTGATGAAACTGAGAAGGGATTTTGTGAGGTGGACAGATGAAGGAATAGTAGTACTGCAGCAGAAGGAAATGGCAACAGTCCACATACAGCAATAACAGGAAATAAGGTAAATGATCAACATGAAGAGAGCAAGTCAGGAGTATCTGAAGATGAAAAGCGATGAAACAGAAAAGAATGAAATAACCGCCGGTCTAATAAACGGCTAGTAACTCTGGAAAAAAAATATATACACTGAAGGCAGGTACCAGGCAAAAAAAAAGAACAAGACCAAAGAAAATAGGAAAGAACAAGAGGAAATACTATAAATCAGAGACAAGACTTGCAATATCACACCTGGAAAGCTTTTTGGATATAGGACCGTTTTGTATGAAACACGGATTTGTTACGGGTAAAAGTGAAATTGTGGAGCGTTTAGTACTATAGACAAGAATGCAAAAATTGAAGGAACAAGGAAGTGAATTATGGTAGATATACAACGGCTTTAATTCGGTGGAATGTAGAGAAACATTGTACAGCTGTAGTAGAACTTAAGCGAAACCATCGTTGAAAGTACTACAAATGGGTAGTGATAGAAGTTGAGGGGATGGCTTTGAATATATACGGTAGCAAAGAACAATGGATATTAATGTGGAAAAAACAAATAGACGAAAAATGCTATCAAAAGAAGAGTGGTAAAATAGTAACAGAATAACAGGAAAATAAAAGTAGACGCAAGAGGGAATTTGAGAAGGAATGGATAGTTTGGAATATGGACATAGCAAAGGGTAAAGTTAATGGAATACCTAACCCTAAAGAGAACTGAAAATATTTGATCGTATTAAGTTCACCATGTCCATGTTCCTCAAAGCCTAGCCACCCACAGGGGCTACTGCCATGTCAAAATCAATTGCTTGCTGAAAATACATCAAAAACGAATCTTTTCTCCAAAAAGTATTTACATCTTTAAGGAATTAAAGTATATTACATGTTCAGGAACACCGACAATTTTAGAATGCTTTCTTCAAAGACGGCCAGAAATACAACTTCGGAGATAAAGAGAAGAAGGGTTGCAAAATGAACAATACTTTCAAATAGAGGATCCACAAATCACAACACAGAAAACGGCAACAAAGAGTTTTTGTAGTCAATCACAAAAACAGGGATTACTGAAGTCCTCACCAGATTATTACGGAGAGACGTAAATGCTTCGAATCTTGAAAAAAAAAATCCTGAGACATACGTTTGCCAGTTCATAAAATCTACCGAAGACATATGTAAGCCGATATGGTATCGGGACAAAAATCGCATTACAAAGCAAAGATGAAGATCACAAATATTTGCTGCGCTCGATTAATCAAAATCTTATTATGTTTTTTTGAATACTGCGTCAAAACCGTGGCAAGGACCGATACTTGATTGGAATGGAAAAAATCATCAAAACGCTACTGCAGATGAAATGTTAAACTGTTTTTATGACCTTTTCAAGTCACCGACTTTTTTTTCCAGTTCACCGGTTAAATGTCTGAAAGCTCGAAACGAGGTCAATCCAAAAAATGTAACAATTTTTTTTATGCAAATAGGTCTCAAAATATATTAACGGTTATCTGCATATTCTATAAAAAAAAGTAACCAAATAACTACAAACAGACCAAAACATCTTAACAAAGACGATGAAACCAGCTGCTTGTTATTCTAAATTCCCTACAATGCACATCATTTTCTAAACTTTATGATCAGTCTTATTTCTGTAAAGAAGAGGGTCATCTCATAAAGATCCTCTTGAGAAATTTGCATCTATCGACGATTGACATACATCATTTCAATCTTCAGTGATTGAATGTTATCATTAAAGGAGATATCTCAGTTTGGAGTTTGAACAATTTCCATTGTTTCTATCAACTATTGTGCATGTCTGCTTCCGGTGAATGAAAAACAAAACAGCTTCTGATGTACGAAAAACATGACAATGTTCATTAGACATGACACCATTCCTGGGGACAAATTATTTTGTGAACAATTAAAAAGAACACCGAAAATATGATACATTAGAGAAGAAAGCATACCTGTAAAAAAGCTCTGTAGAACAGACACGTATAAACTGTAACAGATGCAGTTTTTCCTGTTTAAAACTATGCCAACCGCATGGGATTGTACTGACCTCAAAGACAGTTGGAGGTATGGAAACTAATACACGAAAGGTGTAAAGTGTGAAGAAAGACATGCAGTACAAAATCAAATTACTTCATCACTCGACGAAAATTGCACCCCAATGTGCTATACCGTCCGCCCATTCACCAGTCGTTCCAAGCAGCGAGTTGTCTCAGCAGATGGTGCCAGCCAGTAGACGTAGGACTAAATCCAGTGGTCGAACTCGATTGGGAAACCGCAACAAACGGGCTCAGTCGTCAGCCGTGGACGAGGTCAGCGGTCATGTATCCGTGGGGCACCTGAATCACATCTGTGTGGTTCTTGTTCACACAAAAAGTGGGGTTGGGAGAATAAAAAATGGGATCTCGGGAGAGAGAGAGAGAGAGAGAGAGAGAGAGAGAGAGAGAGAGAGAGAGAGAGAGAGAGAGAGAGAGACTTTAGGAAAACTGCCCTATTCAAATTATAATGCGCCACCATCGTTTTCTGCACAATGAAAATTTTGTGATGACCAACAATACAGAAGTACTTATTTTGCACATCTAGATTACATTTTAGGTCTTAGTAACCATCTGTCTTCCAACAACAGCCTTTCTGCCACGTCCTGTATGCTTTCTCTACTAGCAAGTCTGTATTTTCTCGAGTATGAAACGAGTGCCATTATTCTCAAGAGCATGACACAGTATTAAAACAAAGTGGCCAAGAGGCCTGTGCTTAAATGGGGTGCTTACACCATGACTAACGATGATACAATATGATGCATTTCGGTTGCTGGTGGGAAATACCATGCCCTGCTCTCTCGTTTTCAAGAAAAACAAAAGAAATCAAGAAAAACAGAAATTCATGGAATGTATCTTTCAAAGGAAAGTAACTGTACTGTGCATGCGGAGTTCCGTGCTGTTTTGACGCTGAAAACGCACGTGCTGCAAGTGAAATTCTGACAGCATTCCGCTTTTCACCAACTGGACTTAAGTGAATATTCCAGATTTTTAGTGATTTAGGAATCTAGTTTTCTTTTAAAAGAATCCGTCACTGTCCGTCTGTCTGTCGGTCCGTCTGTCTGCCTAACAGTCTCTCTCTCTCTTCTCTCTCTCTTGTCTCTCTCTTTGTGTGTGTGTGTGTGTGTGTGTGTGTGTGTGTGTGTTTTTGGAAGGGGGAGGGGGAGTGGGGGCGGGTGGATGTGGCGGGTGGGGGGTGGGGGTGGGGGTGGATGGGTGTTGGTGTGGGTGGGTGATGGTGGTAGTGGTGGTGTGATGTGAAGAGCGCTTATGCGCTTGGGTAGGGGGGAGGGAGAGGGAGACGAGCAATCGGGACCAGTGATATTCTCTTCAGGCGATATACAGCAGTGGGTGCTTACACAATTTTTGCTTTTGTCTTTTGTCTTGCGTCTTTAACAGGTAACTTCCATTATTAACATATCTGAGAGAGAGAGAGAGAGGTGGGGGGGAGGGGGGGGAGAGTGTGTGTGGGGAGTATGTGTAAAGCAAAATGAATAACAAAATAATCAAGTCCTTTGTCTCATCTATGTTGTTTCATTTGTATAAGCAACACATTATCCGAGTGAGTGTGCCAGTACACCCACACATTAGGACATTAACAAACCCAGACACTTTGTATCAATTGCCAAAACACTAAAAAACAGCAAAAATATCTCCATTTGTAAGATAACACACAGACTATGCATGATATGTAAGAGATTGGTTGGAAAAAAAAAAAACCGTAGTTCTGGAAATTACTTTTGTTTTTTTTTTTTTTCGCTTTTTGTTTTTTTTTTGGCAGATGAAGAGGACAGTGTGAAGCACCAAAAAATGAAGAGGTGGATTTTGGCCTTAGGAAAAAAAAAAAGTAAAAAAAAAAAGAAAAGAAAAAGAACTACCACCTTAGGTGCTCCATTGATTCGAGAACTGATGCCACAAAAAGAAAAGATTTTTAGTGATACGCATGAAACAACAAAGACATGTGCCGTTTGTGAAATTATGTTAGAGCGAACCTTTTGGTCATCGGAACAATGCATGGCGTGGATCTATGTGGCACAAACTTCTGAAGTGTCACTGCAAGAGGGTGGACCTGTTTTTTGTGCTTGGTTCAGCGGCAAGGTGGAACGCTGGAGGCAGAGAGCGTGCTAGCACTGAAGCACTTGACTGGATATTCGTTTTTCAGGCTCGCAGAAATCGCTTCCTGGTAGCTCGCTACCTAAGGTCATTCTGACTTCATAATGCTGCAAGAACCACCGTTTCTGGCGCAGACTGTCTGGAACAGACATCACCCTGCTGCTTTCCACAGAAACATCGCTTGCATTTGTGCTCCATTTGTCTTGGCTGCACAGACAACGGCTGATTCGGTGGTCTCGAGATCACTTGAACAGGACTTTTGGGGGTTGTCCTCTACAGAAACGTCCTTTTGTTGACACCAGTTCTTTCAGGGTGTCCACTCCAACATAGTTCAAGTCGTCTCGGGCGAGTTTAGTTGTGGACACTACATGGATTGTCATTTCAGGGCTTGAGAATGCCTAGAGAGGAATACAAAGGAGCTTAATTTAAAGGAGTATGACAGTACTGAGGTGGGTCGCCGACTGTCCGAGTCCATACGAATGTGGTTGACAAAACGGATCTCATTTTCCTACAATATGGAACGTTAACATCTGCACACAACACTAATAAAGTTCTCAAAATCCACGTAAGAACCTACTTCTTTGCTGTCGGTCTCAGCATCTTTATGGACACTGCCTTTTCCTATCGAGCAAGGACTGTTGAGAAGTATCTAGATCGGGGGAACAATCCTGCGTACATATTGACCCCTGCGTACAGACCGACTTTGTATTCCGGATCCAACACCGCGGTGAAAGGCTTTAGAAAGCGTCAAATCGTCCATTTTTGCCATGAACCTGAAGGATCTGGAAGTTACCCTAGTGGTCCAGTAGAATTATTTGCCACACTTCTGGCTCCAGAGAACCGTCAGGAAAATGAGGTGGTTGCGTCAGGCCATTGCAGGTGTTCGGCGAGAAGATGGGACAAGGCGGCTATCACAAACGCTACGAGTGGGTTCTACGAGCGAAAAAAATGCTCAGAACTTTTAACATGTTACTTCGCATTCTTATAAGACGGGAACTTCCTATTTTGAAGGTTTATGGTCGATCTGGGTTGCTGTTCACCACCGTTACTTCTTCAAAAACATTACGACCCTCTAATGAAATACCTATTGATAACTGTTGACGTCTTGGAATGGTTTCATTCACAGATAATCTTTTAATTTAACATCATTCGCACGCTTTTAAGCAATGAATATTAAGACGATATCAATATCATCGTTGGCGTTTGTATCTGCTCCGATTTATATTAGAATTACACAAGTTTGAAATTACATACAATACCATAATTATAAAGACTTAGCTCTGTACATGACAAAAAAACGAGGTCAGTGAGAACGAGAGAGAGAGAGAGAGAGAGAGAGAGAGAGAGAGAGAGAGAGAGACAGACAGACAGACAGAGAGAGAGAGAGAGAGAGAGAGAGAGAGAGAGAGAGAGAGAGAATGACACGTTTTCATGAAAAACTGGATTGCAAATACCTTGTGTGGATGTCAACGATGCCCATGCTCAGAACTGATGCTGTGAGTGGGTCATGGGACTCATGGCTCAGTCAAGACAGCAAAGTCCACCAGTGGTAGAATCATGCGTGTCAGAGTTCAAGGCTGGAAATGAAACAAATGGTGATAAGAATGAACAATAAAAAAAAATCGGCGTTTTCATCTGGTTATTATGGAGTCTCGGAAAGCTTACAACTATGTGCGATCTGTATCATCACTTTTATTGTAAACATTCTTATTATTACCAATGGTACCAGATGTAAAGAAAATAATAATCATTTGTTTTATTTGCTCCCGTTTCCGTTTGTTATATGCATCATAAATGTTGACTGCATTTACTCAACGGGGCAAAATATCTTATTTATCGTATTGCTCGATTAAACAACAACTCAGTCAAATGATATATTTGTGACTTGGGTTCTCAGAGAAAGAGAGACAGACAGACAAAAAGAGAGAGAGAGAGAGAGAGAGAGAGAGAGAGAGAGAGAGAGAGAGAGAGAGAGAGAAAGAGAGAGAAAGGGAGGGCAGAGAGAGAGGAGGGGAGAGAGAGAGAGAGAGAGAGAGAGAGAGAGAGAGAGAGAGAGAGAGAGGTACCTTGCGTGAACGACCTCGAAGGCTATGTTCTGACATGGGACAGAAAGTGACTGGCACCTGTGTTCACTCCCGGGCAACTGTGTTCACTTCTAGCTGAATCCTCTGTCGCCAAATTCATGTTCAGCACCCGAATAGTCATCGGTTATCCGTTATCAGGAAAACACAGGTACTTATCAGTCAGCCACCTTCAGCTTTAAACGCATTCTTAGAACGGTTTTTTACACATTTTTTTCAGCAAAGGTACCAAGAATTGTAACTGACAGGAGTATTCATTTTTTATCATCTGTATGTTTATAGCTTTGGCACGTATGTGTGTGTGTGTTTGTGTGTGTGTGTGTGTGTGTGTGTGTGTGTGTGTGTGTGTGTGTGTGTGTGTGCGTGTGTGTGTGTGTGTGCGCGCGTGTTTCCGTGTTTGTATGTGTGTGTGTGTGTGTGTGTGTGTGTGTGTGTGTGTGTATTGGCATGAGAAACTGGCCACAGAGACGCAGAGAGACGAGAGAGAGAGAGAGAGAGAGAGAGAGAGAGGGGACGGGGGGGGGAGAGAGAGAGAGAGAGAGATTCAAGCGCAGGGTGACTCCGACAATTACCTGGAGAGCCGGCGACAGTCGCAAAATGGCCACGTCTCACTTGGGGTTAGCCGCGTTCCACCACCAGATACAATGGGTGTCTCGGAATCCTCGGTCAGGTGTTGAGCAGCCAACGGAGATTCATCTGCAATCATAAAAATGTTGTATGCTAGTATCACCTTGCACCTATATACTATATGTTACTATCACCTTGCACTTATAGCAAGTCCTAAGATTTCACATCGTTCACACCTATTCAACTTGTAGATCGCCTGGCACGGGGGGCGTAACAGTTTTAACTGTACGGAACACATTCTTCAAGCCTTCGTGTTAAGGACCGTACACCTTCGGATACGTGTGTGTCAGACTGATCTGATGAGACAACAGCCTATGACAGAAATATTGTCCTTATTGATGGCGACTGGTTTCCTGTACGGGAAAAAAAAAATTCTTCATCATTATCAGGTGACAATAGAAGGTGACAAGAAATAGTGACAAGGTGCTATGGACGGAAGGGCTGAACGTCTTTGGGCAAAGGAAGTTTGGGGAGAACAAAAGATGCTTTGCCGGTTTTACCCATATATCACGTATAGTCGTGTAATCTATTGCATCAATTTCAAATCATACATACCAATAAGCGACCTAAATATCCAGGTTCATCAACTCTTGTCATACTGCAGTTTCCTGAGCGTGATGTGCGACTATCTTCCAATTTGGAAGCAAGTTCTTCCCAATGTTAATCTAGTGGGTTTTCAAACTTGTTCAAGGCCCCTGCAGCAATGGAGGAGGTACGCAATGATGTTAATATAACATGCAATTATACTATGATTTAATGGTATTCTTATTACCTAAGCCCTTCGCCCCTCAAGCTGCTTACGCCCATCGACATTTCTTCAGCCTCGGCTTTGGGTTGTCCTTCCTTCCTCTGTCAGACTGCCTGCCTTCCTCTTCAGCTCTGCCTCTGTCTTCTCCAGCTGTTTATGGGTCGTCATCCTCAACGGGTTACAGGTCAAGCCTGATGGCTGGCTACCTGATGGTGTGTTCTGTCACAGAAACACCCCTGATTATTAATGCATTTAATAAGAACATACGTTTGTTTATATTTCTTTGCGAGTGGAGAGGGAGGCAGAAACAAACGGGGAAGAAAGGAAAGTAAGGACGACGGAGTAGTAGCAGCTAAGGTGTAATGAAGTGAAGGCACTTCACTGAATGGTTAGATTATACAAACTTTTTTGATGGTTGTGTGCGAAAGGAAATACTGTCAGCCCAAATCAGCTGGTAAAAGCGACATGCTCTGTAAATTGTCCAATGTCATAGAAAGAATTATGCTGCAGACTTTTCTAGATTCTTCAATTAATTTTCAAAACTTGGTTAAGTTTTTTTTTTTTCTTTTTTTTTTTTTATCAGATTTTGTTTCGATCTGCTGATCTACTCCAAGTCTGACTTTCGACTTGTGTGCGAAACAGATAATGCTGAAATTTCACGTGCATATGCTACAATGATGTCACTGTTAAGCATATTTTTGATCAGGTATTTAAGGTATCTCCTCACACATAAAATTTTGCCTGCCTACAACATCGTCCTCTTTCTTCGTTATAAGTTCAATTAAATTAAATTAACGACGGTGCTTTTTTTTAAATCCATAAATTACTATTCTTTTATTGTACTTCGGATCTCTTGAAATGTACAGCTTTGATTCCGTCCTCCCTCTTTTTTTGTTATTTGAAGGCGAGCGAGTATGAAGAATGGCGCTTATGTATGGGGCTCCCACACCCCAGGTTTACCTAATTCTGTTCTATCTCCTGGTTGCAGTCCTGTACTGAACAATGAACTTGGGAACAAATTTTGTTTTTGAATTTCCAAGCCAGGAAAATGTGCTTTTATAGATATTCAGGTCTACCTTCAGTCTTCTTAAAGAAAATCGTCTACGGAAAAAAGCTAGACACAAGTGTCTTCTTATCGGGTTAAATGTAGACGAGGGTACCCTTTTAGCATCTCCCCCCCCCCCCCCCCCCCCCCCCCCCCCCCCCCCCCCCCCTCTCAACAGATGGGAGAAGAGGGGGACCGTCTTGGTACCTTCACCGGATTTCCTTTCGGGCTCACGTCTTCCTCCCCGAGGTTTTTTTGTTTTTTTTTTTTTTCAATAACAATGGGATACGCGCCCTTGGGCGTTTTAATGCGAAGGAGCAAAAACTTAAATACAACAAACTTAAGTCAGGTACTTTGAAGCCCGCATTCAGTTTTCACACCAATCACCAACAGTTCACACTACGAATTTACTTTTACTTCCACCTTGTGGTCACTACATACGTGTGTGAACTATCCAGATGTGTGCAAGTGTGCGTGCGCGCGAGAGTGTGTGTGTGTGTGTGTGTGTGTGTGTGTGTGTGTGTGTGTGTGTGCACGCGTGTCAAGCAATATGTCATGTGTCACCTAGTTTACGTCACAGAGAGAGAGAGAGAGAGAGAGAGAGAGAGAGAGAGAGAGCAATGCCTGAACATTTTTCATGTGAAGAAAGAATCATACTGTCATATTTTTTAAAGTGTAATAATACCTGATTTGCTACAAAACAAAAACAACAAATAAATCTTCAGGTTCAGGTTCAGGTTCGTAGGGACAATTGCTTATGCAATTTTAGCCAGAACTGGCTTTACATGTCCCTTCCATAGTTATCTCGTCTTTATACGGTCTGGTCTTTTACTCGCTCAAGTCTTTATTTATCATAGTCAAAATAAATAAGTCTATCTTGTTCCAGCCTTCTTGACATGTTTGCGATTCTGCCAGTTTCCGCTTCACTTTCAACGGCAAACTACGTGACTGACGGGCAAAGTACAAATAACGCTGCTTGCACGGAACGGGGTTGTAGCGGTAAAGCAATGAAACGCAACTCTATTCTTCCAAGATCTCGGGACAGGTCTTTTCACTTCTTTTAATTCGAATCGGTCAAAATCTCATTTCACATTCCAGAATGAACTGTTGTGGCTTAGACAAGCACGATCTGTCGACTTCTGACGTTCCACAAGCCCGAGTGAGAGACGAAAAGACCAATTCCCACCTGAACAACAGCCTGGCGTGCGAGTGTATCATGT
>JADBJO010001307.1:287406-289906 GCA_016801955.1 Conus betulinus | reverse complement strand
TTGGTTGTAACTCATTCACAATTGCTTTACGTATTTCACGTTGAAGCTTCATCATCGCACTGTTACTTCCTTGTTGCGAAGAATTTCACTTGATCTTGTAACAGCCATGATTGATCCAGCAGATTCTGACTTCTGCCCCTCCTGACGCTCTAAAGTGCGAGTGTACCATATGCTTAAAGCACAATAAATCATTGGCGTTTTTCAGTCTTGTCTTGAGTCTCGAGTCTCGAGTCTCTCTGTCTGTCTGTCTGTCTGTCAGTCTCTCTCTCTCTCTCTCTCTCTCTCTCTCTCTCTCTCTCTCCTCTCTCTCTCTCCCCCCCCCCCCTCTCTCTCTCAAAATGCATTACTAGTAAGAACCTTTTATTATGGGGTGCAGTTAATAGATTTGGGACAGTGATGAATTGTAGCGCTTGGCTGATATTCCAAGATTCAAAGACTGGGTCAACAGACAGAACATGTCTGATACATTTGCCCCTTTTTAGGGGGGGGGGGGGGGGGGGGGGGGGAGTGGGGGATGAGTATTTGTGCAGGGTGCAAAAAGAATATATAGTCAGAAGCACTCCTTCGCAAAAAAATAATCACACAATATAAAATTTATGAATACCCAGCAATTAGTCCCTTTCCAATCAGTTAGGTAAGCTTTATGAATTTAGTCAAAGAAGATGCATTTTCTTCTAGCACAAAATAAATGACAAAAATCATTGGATATTGATAAGCAGTGTTAGCCTTTCTTCAACAACTGGATATCCATCCTTTCACGCCCTGTCTTTCTGCTGATACGTCAACCTACGTAAGACTTTTCCATATATATATTTTTTTCGCATACGTCAACGCAATACGCGATCTGCATGCCTTCGATTCAGCCAACTCACCGTTCTCTCTCCTCAGTAACTGCTTCTTTGTCTCTTTTGTTTGCCTTGGCTGCAGAAGACCCTAGGTTCAGTAGGGTTGATCCTACTCTGTCCCTGGTTCTTTGTGTTTGTTTGGCGTTCTAGTAACCTCTCTCTCTCTCTCTCTCTCTCTCTCTCTCTCTCTCTCTCTCTCTCTCTCTCTCTCGTTCGTTTAATAGAGTGGCAGAATAGGCTCTGCCTAAAATCTTGATCCTTGATCGATTAAAAGTTTTCTGAGTTCTGAGTCTCACCTCTCTCTCTCTCTCTCTCTCTCTCTCTCTCTCTCTCTCTAAATCTTGCTTGCAGCCACTCTGCTTTCAGTTCAAACATGCCTAGGTAAATTGTGCGAGCGTGTGTGTGTGTGTGTGTGTGTGTGTGTGTGTGTGTGTGTGTGTGTGTGTGTGTGTGTGTGTGTGTGTGTGTGTGTGTGTGTGTGTGTGTGTGTGTTTTGCGTTGGGTATGTCATTTGGAATTAAGTGTGGGGCCGAAAAATCAACTTTTAAAGTAGAAGTGGTACAGTATAGCTCACGACTCTCAACACTCGGTGCACACAGGAGTCAAGAAACAAACGTGTATGCTTTACTGGAAACTGCAACGGGCATAAAACTCTTCTTAACGGTTTTGTTCGCTCGGGTTAAAGCACGATTCAAGCAGGTGAAAAGAAATAATCGCCACTTTATTAAAGTGTGTGTGTGTGTGTGTGTGTGTGTGTGTGTGTGTGTGTGTGTGTGTGGTGTGTGTGTGTGTGTGTGTGTGAATTGATTACGTCATCCATTAAAGTGATTTATATGGTAAAGATGAAGAAAAATATAAGCTTCTCTTAGTGGTTGGAATATTTTCCCGGTGTGAACTCATGAAAGAAGAAAAAAAAAAACGAAGAAGAAGAAGAAGAAGAAGAGAAGAAAGAAGAAGAAGAAGAAAAAGAAGAAGAAGAAGAAGAAAACAACAACAACAACAACAACAACAACAACCAAAAACAACAACATAAAGAAGAAGAAGTAGAAATGGATGAAAACTGAATAAATTCTAGAATGTTGTGAAATGATTTCTTCTCAGAGAAAATTTGAAGAACAGAGAGAGAGAGAGAGAGAGAGAGAGAGAGGAGAGAGAGAGAGAGAGAGAGAGAGAGAGAGAGAGAGAGAGAGAGAGAGAGAGAGCCATAACCGCAGACAGATCTTCTCTACATGTGAGCGATAAACAACAGCATTAACATCACTGCCATCTTACGACGATAAAAATGACAAAACCTATCACTTGGCTACCCCCGAAAGAGCATCCTCTTCCTCAACCAGACTTTTATTGTCACAAAACCTCCTGCACAGAGGCTATTATCAATGCAGGTATTAGGCTGTGGCATCTATTTTAATTATCATTGTCCTTCCTCCTGCGCCCGTTTCCACGAGCCGTGATGCTGACTTATGAAGACACTAACGAGTTTGCAGGGAAATATTGCTGCGCGATCATTACCAGGCCCATACCGTAGAACCATAACCCGCTCGTATAGTGCACAGCATCCATGTCGTCTATTTGTTCCGCTGAAGAAGGCTCATTTAGGTTTCCATTGCTTTGCTTGTTTGTCGTCTTAGTTGTTGACTGGATCTGTGTGCTTG
>JADBJO010001307.1:272406-279906 GCA_016801955.1 Conus betulinus | reverse complement strand
CTGCTTGCGTTCCTATAACCCCATCGCTACCCTTTTCCTGCTCCTGCGCCCATTTTATTAGGACGTCAAGGGCCATAACCGCTCCCTGACAGATGCTTTTGCTTAAAAGCAACCGGACGCAAACACAGCAGTACCACGACGAAGACGCTTCCATGGGTGTCCAAACCACTATTTTATGACAGCAGAGCTAACTGGCGAAAGACTCCACCACCGAGCAAACTGCTACGCTACGCGCGCATCCTTTAGCCCCGCTCGTTACCGTTCCTCTGACAGGTGAAACTAGCGCAACTCCAGACACAGCCAGACTTTCGCCACACTGTCTTACATCCCCTCTAAGAGAGGATCCCAGGCTGCAACCTTTCCCGCTGTCACCGGACTTTCACTGTGGTCAGTGGGTCTCTCTTCACCATTACTGGGCCTGTCCACAGACAAGACGAAAAAGGCGTTCAGGAAAAAACATGAACCCGAAGGTGCCAGTGGAACTCAGAGCAATGCTGTCTTTAGCTTAGCTGTCAAACCGGATGGCTGTGGCGATCCTGTAGCATCCTCGAAAGCCTGCTCTTTGTAGACAGAGGTTGCCGGCACGCACATCAAGAGAACTACTCCCTGGCGCATGCCACTGCGTGACGACTGGACACTGGACGGCACACTGGACATGGCACAGCAGAAAGCGGAAGCCCCCATAGGTGTACAAGACCGTATTGAATGACTGCTGAGGCTGCTGGCAAATGAAAACCACGTCATGCGAATTTCTGGGCTCATCTCGTAGCCTCATCCATTGCTGTTGAGCTGATAGGGGAAGACAGTTCAACTCCAGACATAGCCAAGCTTTCCCCGCACGGTCTTACGTGCCTCCTCAGCAAGATCCCACGTTGCAGTCTTTCCTGCGGTCAGCAGGATTTCTCCTGTGGTCAGTGGGTCTTTTCTCACTGCTACTAGGCCTTTCTTCACAGTCGGTCCAAAGGCAGATAAGCAGAAATAGGTACTTTCCGAAAAGAGTCATTCTAAATACATGTGCACAAATGTGCTTTGCCTCCGCGTGTGTGTGCGTGTGCGTGCGTGCGTGTGTGCGTGCGTGCGCGTGTCTGTGTATGATTGTGTGTATGTCTATGCAGGCTGTGAGTGAGTCATTCAGTCAGTTTATCCAGACAAGTTATATATGCCACATGGACAGGAGGGCGTCATATTGCCGATTGGACCACATTACATTTCTCTCTCTCTCTCTCTCTCTCTCTCTCTCTCTCTCTCTCTCTCTCTCTCTCTGTCTGTCTGTCTGTCTGTCTGTCTCTCTCCTCTCTCTCTCTCTCTCTCTCTCTCTCTCTCTCAATGGGTCTCTCCTCATTTTTCTGTAGTAAGAAGCATGCATGTTGTCGTTTATGACAATCCTAGAAGGGTTTTGTATTCATGGTTAATCTGTCAGTGGTGTGCTGTTTTTTTTTTTTTTTTTTCTTTATTTGTGTTGATTTGCGTGTCTGCCTGCCTGTCTGCCCTTCTGTCTGTCTGTCTGTCTGTCTCACTGTCTCTCTCTCTCTCTCTGTCTCTGTCTGTCTCTCTGTGTGTCTGTGTTTGTCTGTCTGTCTGTCTGTCTGTCTGTCTGTCTGTCCTGTCTCTCTCTCTCTCTCTTCTCTCTCTCTCTCTCCTCTCTCTCTCTCTCTGTTTTCTTTTCTGCTTCTTCGTCTTCGTCTTTGTCTTTATCCTTTCTTCTCTTCCTCCTTCTCTTCCTCCTCGTTTTTTCTCCCTCGTCATCCACGCCCTCTTACTCCTCCTCCCCTTCTCCCCCCCTCTCCCCCCCTCCGTCTGTCTGTCTCTGTCTGTCTGTCTGTCTGTCTCTCTCTGCTGCTCTTCTCTCCTCCTCCTCCTCCTCTCTCCTCCTCTCCTCCTCCTCCTCTTCCTCCTCCTCCTCGTCCCCTCCTTCTTCTTCTTCTTCTTCTCCTCTCCTCCTCCTCCTCCTCCTCCCCCCTCCTCCTCCTTCCTCCTTCTCTTCTCTCTTCTCCTCCTCCCCCTCCTTGTTGTTGTTGTTGTTGCTGCTGTTGTTGTTTTGTTGATGTTTGTTGTTGTTGTTGATATGTTGTTGGCCTTCTTCTTCTTCTTCTTTCTTCTTCTCTTCTTCTTTTTTCTCTTTTTTCTTCTTCTGCTTCTCTCTCCTTTTTCTTTTCTTCTTCCATTTCTTCTCTGTTAGCCTTCCCACCCCTACCTATTCTTTTCTTTCTCCGGTCTGTCTTCATTTGTTTCCAACACACACACACACACACGCGCGCGCGCGCGCGCGCGCGCACGCACGCACACACACACACACACACACACACACACACAGACGCGCAGGTACCTTTGGTACGTGCGCACCACACACATCCACACCAACCTACACCTCACACACACACACACACACACACACACACACACACACACACATGTGCAAGTGAGTTCTTGAGCGCGAAAAACTCCCTCATGTCCCAGACAGAACTCGGTTTCCATTCAGCTTTCTTTCATTATTTGTTTTTTTTTTTTTTTTTGTTTTGTATTATTCATTTTCCAAGAGTGGAATTTCTGAAAAGACGTTTCCTTTCCTTTTCTGGTGCCACTCTTCATTCTGTCGGCGACAGGCATCTGGAGAGCAGCATTTAGTTTAGCTGTCAGCATTTAGTTTGTTTTGTTATTTTGACCTTTAAAGAAAATACATTTGCTGAACATTCACGTCTCTTCCGTATAAGCACTTAGTTTTCTTTGTTTATTTGTATTGTAATCTCTGATCAGAAATGCTCCTGTGTATCATAGTTTTCCTTATACTTTTCTTTATATTGGTTTTCACGTTTATGCCTTGCATTAAAAAGGGCGTATACACACGGATACAAACTATACCACGTGGATTCAATATTATCTTTTTACCTTAATACATGTGAAATTTTTTGCAGGAGCATCTGTTTTGGCTAAATACGTGTGAGTTTTTTGTGCGCATATCAGCTGCGCCGGAAATACACATTCAGATAATAATTCTGTTTAAAGAAAAATTTGCATCCCTTTTTTAAAGCCACTTCCAAAGCGCTTAAAGATTCATCGCGGAACCTCACTTTGTAGGGCACAAACATATATTGTCTGGCATCCGCGTGCAAAGAGATGAGTTTGAATGTTGTAGGCTACCCGGTGCTATGTTTATTGTAAACGTTGATTCTTTTTTTTTTTTCTGGCTCAGTGGCGTTAGACCAGGAGATCAGTAGTTAGAACCGCCGAAAGCAGGCTAGCAGGTCAAGGGTTCGATTCCAGCCAGAAACATGACGATATTTTTTCTAAGGAGTTTTCCAGCTCCTGCCTAGAATTTTGGGCATGTTATAGGCTTAAATGAGACAAAAATGAACCGCATAGTCCAGATATATCCACATGTCTCGGGGAGTGTTTTTTCCTAAAATATTTCTGACCGGTATTGCAGCTACCCCTGCTTCTTCTTCCCGGCTAATGCTGGAATACGTCATGAAAGAAAATAAATGTACAGCCATGTCACGTTCACGTAGCTGTTGGTTAGCCAGAACAGAGCTCCATAGTATTATTTCCGTTGCCTTTTCTGACCATTATCACAAAGACATTCTTGCATTTAGGAACTTTAAGTTCCACATCCCTGGTCGGGGTGGGTTTTAGTCAAAATTGTCTCTGTTGGTAACGTGGTGGAGGTTGTTCTTCGACTGATATGGTCGCTCCCCTTGGAAGGGAAAGCTCACTCTAGCTAGCTCGACAACTGGTTGAATATCCCATTTGGTACAGGATCTGGAGGACAGGATCTGGAGGGTGTCCTGTCTTTTCTGGGTCAGAACAGAAACAACTGAACACCACATGAGTTGCAGTGCTGTGCTCCTGTGGTGATTTGCCGAAAGAAAACTTGATATTTTTTAATCTCTGTAGATTTGGGGGCTGTGGCAGAACGATCATTGGTATGGTCGTTTGTGAGGAAGTAGGAGTGGCGCTGCTATCACGTTACTGAGACAGCACGAGGAGAGAGAGAGAGAGAGAGAGAGAGAAGAGAGAGAGAGAGAGAGAGAGAGAGAGAGAGAGAGAGAGAGAGAGAGAGAGACAGGACAGACAAACACAGACAGAGCCAGAGCCAGAGAGAGACAGAGAGAGAGACACACAGGCATACACACACACATACACACACACACACACAGACAGAGAGAGAGAGAGAGAGAGAGAGAGAGAGAGAGAGAGGAGAGGAGAGAGAGAGAGTGAGAGAGAGAGACAGAGGCAGAGAAACAGAGACTAAAACAAGTGGGCGTCGGGGCCTGTCTGTTTCTGTATTCTCTTTTTGCCCCGTAGTTCTTACGGAGAATAGCCATATGAAGTGCTGCTGTCGATAAAAATCAAGAAAGAACAAAGGAAGATGTGTAGAAAATGTTAGGGTCTAGATGGACTTCTTCGGTGCTTTCACAGCCTTTTGACGTTGCCATCAGCATTCGTCTCTTTCGTCTAGCCCCTCTGTCTAAAAGCCTCTGGAAGAAAGAAATGAAAGCAGACCTCTCGGGTTACTCTGAGAGAGAGAGAGAGAGAGAGAGAGAGAGAGAGAGAGAGAGAGAGATGTGATGTGATTTGATTTGGATGTGATGTGAATTATCAGTGAAGAAATAATACTAGTCAGGAATAATCACACTGCTTTCACTGGCGTCCCTTGCGGCATTTCCGTTCCAGACGAATTGGTATTATTCTAAAACAATCACCACCACCCGTCACCACCACCACCACCAGCATCATTCTTGTTATCACCACTCTCATCATTCTGCTCATCCCCCACTCTCCATCTCTCCTCTTTTACTCTTTGTCATCTCCTCCGCCCCCACTTCCTCCTCCTGCTCCTCCCCATCAACATTATCAACATCAGCGCAATGTAACCCCCCTCCTACTGATCCCATCCCCTTCTCTTACTTTCCAGGACCTTGTGTTGTCTGGGTTTTTTTTTTTAAAAAACAGGATGAACCGAATTAGGCTGTTGATAATGTTGGTCTGGAAGAGTCACAGAGGTTCAGAGTCGCACTGCACTAACGTCGTCTTTGGCACCGACGAAACCTGTATTGTGACTGTTCATCCAAATGTTTGTTTGACTCTATTTAAGATCGAAAAGGCTCTGCCAGTCTTGAATGAATGTTAATTTGTGCTTGTTCTTTTCTCCAGTTGTTGTTGCTGTGTGGATGCGTCAGACACAGGGGATATTGGCAAGCTTGGAACATTGTTTTTTTTTTTTTTTTTTTTGGGGGGGATGTTTCCTTGTTTTGTTCTGTGTGCTCTGTGTTGTCATGTCTTTGAACAGCGATTCGGTGTCGTACGCAGCATTCGTTTGGATATATGGGCGGGCGTGTATTCATTTCATCATGGGAGCAAGAGTTGCCGTTCTTGTTTGTTATGACTGTTTTCTGTTCTCTGCCACATTTAGGGTTTCCTTTCTATCAGTTTGTAGATATGGTCCTAACGGAAGCAAAAAAAAAAAAAAAAAAGCAACAACAACAACAACAACAATAACTGAACAAACAAACAAACAAACAAGCAAAAACACACAATCAGTGCATACATGTGGCATCAAGTCACTGGTATCATCTGCCAGAAAAAAAAAAATCTAATTGGGTAGTAGAGCATTCATCATTTAGCATTTTGAACTCAAAGGGTTCAGTCAGTTAACCTGTCTTGTACTAAACGAGGTTCGGTCTCCACTGAAAGAAGCTTGTTGATGTTCTCGTCCATTCACTGTTAACGATCGTTGTTGTAACATTTCTGACGATTCTAATGTTGATATGCTGTTGCTGCTGCTGAGTTACAGTCCCTCCGCTACCACCGATATCGCTTTCGATAGCATTAGCACCGGAGTAATACAGATGATCATGACACGTATTTCAGCTACGGCTATTCAACACTTTTCACTGATGCATATGCATAATTATGTCATCTTTATAGAAAAGATCATGACATCGTAACTGATTTCAAAACGGATAAACCAAATGAGTGAAAGCACCATTCGCTTGTACACACACACACACACACACACACACACACACACACACACACACACGAATAGCCATGTCGATCCCACCTCACATTCAGCCCCTCTCCCCCTAAACCTTAGCGTCTCCCTCTTCTGAACCATCACCACTGTCCCCACCCCCTTCTCCAACTCTGCCTCTCCCCCCTCCCGTACTCCCAAAGAGAACACCAACCCCCCCCCCCCCCCCCAAAAAAAAAAAAAAAAAAAAATAAAAAAAAAAATAAATAAATAAACATAAAAATAAATTAAAAAAAAAACTACAGCAACAAATACACCGCCGCTTTTTCTTTGCTAGTGTGTCATTCTGATGAAAAGAAATTACATCGGTTTTCAGTGGTTTCTTTCTTTCATTTCTGTCTAAATTAACTTACAAAACTGAAGAAGTCATACCAACATTGACAAACTATATCACACATTCGAAACAAAAACGGTGTACTATGTGTCGTGCATCTGATTTGAATATGCACTGCCTCCTTGAGACCACTTACTTTTACGAAGAATAGTCACGCATACGGAGTTTTCATTCAGAGTATGTTTATCTTAGCCCATACGTGTATGTATAATCATAAACGACACTAAGATCTAGGGTATCGCTCACTCACGCTGGCTGCACGAATCACCAATTATTATTGTTGTCCCCAGTAGGACACTGAGTAGGGAGGTGATCGTGCGCATTCTGAATCAGAACAGGTGATAATAAACTCACTGATCCGACTCGGCTGTGTTTCCTTTGTTGGGTTGCCTCATGGGTTGAACGGAACCCATGTTCACCCTTCGATCACTACCATGGGAAGTAATAGTAGGTGTGGTCAGCAACAGTTACTTCCCACGCGGTTTTTTTTTTTAAAGAAGATATGCAAATTACTAAAGGTCAATGTTTGTATTACTAGTCAGTGTTACTATTCCATCAAAATGTGCTATTTTATGGATAGGGATCATCCAGTTACTTTACAATGCTCATTTTCAGGATAAAAAGAAATGATCCATTTAATCGAATCACATTACCTTTTCCACCATGTCATGATTAAAAAACCGACAAAGATATTCTTTCGTAAATTTGCTGAAGTATGAACAAACAAACAAACAAAGAGAAACAGATCACCGATGGTTGGATGAAAAGTAATCACGTTCGCACACAGACAATCATTTTTTATGAAACAAAAACAAACAAATGATCTGACAACGGTGGTTGGATGAAAAATAATCACGTTCGTAGAGACAATCATTTTTTATGAAACAAAAAACAAACAAATAATCTGACAACGACATGCACGCACTGCACGCTCAGGTCATTGTTTGCATACGTCAAAAAATCACGTTTTCATGATGAAGTTTGTTCTTTTCTGAACCTTTCATTATATATCAATATGGGACACCTGGTCACATCGACATGACCCCCTTCAATATTCCGTTCGTTTTAAAATTAGAGACCTCGACCACAAATACCCAAGGTGTTGACGCTGTCAACAACACAATACAATCCCAAG
>JADBJO010001307.1:252406-262406 GCA_016801955.1 Conus betulinus | reverse complement strand
CCTGAACCACACATTTCTCGCTTTTACCTTCTATCCCTTGCCTCCCACCCCCTATTTATTTATGTATCTTATTCATTTATTTCTTTATTTGTTCATCTATTTATTCATTTATTTATGTACTGTTTCTCTTTCTTTTTTTTATTTATCTATTCATTTATTTTTGTCTGCTTCATTGTCCATGCTCGCCCTGTCTTGATTATTCTCACGCCGAGAAGATGCCCTTCTCAAATTCCATTGTTCCGAGGCAACATGACTGGGGTATGATCAACACATCTTTTCATAATAGTATGGCAAAACGGGGCTGGAATCGTTCAAAGAATAGAGCGCCGGAATCGTAATCGTGGTAATCCTGGAGTCGCAGGCTCGAACGTCCGTCTGTCCGTTTTGGTAGAGGGGGTTTTAGGCAGTATCCACACTTACCCCACTGTACTCATGTGTATGGAGTACGGAAGAGCAGCATTCCCAACCTCCCATGTATCCATGGCTATACTTCTTTGAAAAAAAAAACGCGTTTCTGTGCGTGCTTCACACACAAGAGTACATGGGTCCAGATGTGGAATTGCCTTGAGTTGATTTGGTTCTGATACCATGTCCCGAAAATTCCTTCAAATGAGAGCATACACTTAGGTTCCGATTGTGAATGAATGTATAATATCTTGCGACATACAGTATCTCATAACCAACTTTCGAAAGAGAAGGCCGGTTTGGCCGTTGGTGTGGATGCCACATATACGCATAGCATGCATTCTCCAGGGGAAAAAATCGAAGGAATAAGTTAACATCGAATTGCATCATATTTTGACTAGTTGACAAGGGATAACGTGATCAGCGCCAGCAGGCAGCTCCACGGTTGGCTTTACCCGGGTAGGCCGCCCGTTGTATGAACGAGAGTATAAATTCACAGCACAAAGAGCTTGGTCTCCAACTAAGGATACACATATATGCACTTCAATGATTGTGATGATGATGATGATGACGACGACGATGGTGACGATGGTGACGATGACGACGATACTGCTGCTGCTGCTGCTGCTGATGATGATGATGATGAGATGATGATGATGATGATAATCATCATCATCATTGTCATCATAATCATAGTGGTCATATCTTGGTGTCAATCAGACATTCATGTCATCAAAGCGGATAAAACTCCACTGTCTTGTTTGAGTCTTTTCTCTTGAATCAACTGCTTAATCAGCTGTGGAGAGGAGTTAGCCAGGGCTGAGAAATCCAAGAAACAAAAATGCTTCTAATTGCACTAACTCCTGCCAGCTGCCAGCCTGCAATCCATGACGTCTGTCACCACACCATGGCGTTTTACTTCTTTTTTTTTCCCTTTTGGCACTCTAGCACTCCATACCTAACGTGGTAGAGTCCATGGTGCTCTTGTAGTGGAACGGACATGTGTTAAAGCGATCATGACAACAAGGAAACAGAAACATTGCACGGTGTCTGACAGACAGGCATGTTTCCCGTGGCTGGTGGATCCATTGCCTCGACGATGGGTAGCTTCCTTCCTTCTTTCATTCGTTCCTTTCTGTAGTACTTCCTAGGTTGCGTATACTTTAGAGGAACTGCTCTTCGAATGGTTTATGTTCTTTATATTTCCAATGAGATTTGTTCTCTTCGCTCTGCTTCCACGGATATCTCTGTCCCTCCCTCCCTCTCTCTTTTCTTTCTCCCCCCCCCTCTCTCTCTCTCTCTCTTTTTAATACTCTGTTGGGATTACTGCCAGTCGTCATGAAGAATTGGGTATTTTGCTTAAAAGAAAGAAGAAAAACAAAACGTCAGCACGTTGCAGAGAAAATGTGTGTTTCATTGACAGAAGAAACTATACAACGGAGGGAAGAGGAAAAGGAAAAGTGAAAAGCGAAGAAAGAACAGGAAAGGGACCGAGAAAACTGACAGAAAGAACACATCAACACGCAAGGGAAACAAACATGAAAAGAGATGACATAGAAAAAGAGGTAAAACATACCAAACAGAACTACAACAGCACTGAGAACCACACAGAAAAAAAAACAAACAAAAAAAAAAAACACGCGCGCGCGCACTTCATGGCACTGTTTTGCTACAGCTGACTGGAAATTAAATAAAAGTGCTAAGGTTAAAATCAGCGGCATTTGCGTTGCAGAGAACAGTTTCTGGAGAGCAGATGGGAACAAAGCACCACAACACAACAAACAACCAAACAACAGTAGCAGCAGCAGCAGCAACAGCAAAAACCAGGAAAGGAGATCAGCTGCGCTCCGAAGGGAATACTGATATCTCGAGAAACACTTCGACGACATAACAAGCTAGGCGCCCAACTCGGAAACACCAGGGGGAGACAAAATGGAAAGCTGAAACTGAGACTGAAGAAGGGGAAAGGTGGTGGTAAAAAAAAAAAAAAAAACAGAGGGAGGAGATGCCCTTGAGGAAGGGGAGATAAAAAGTTTTAGACCCCACGATGCGTCGAGATCCGGAAAAGGGATCTTATAAGAATGAAATTCACTTGGAACGGGGTAGTACTCAGATCACCCGAGAGAGACCAAAATAGAAAGTTGTGACGGAGTTTCCCATGCCACCAAGAGAAACTAAGGTATTATTATATCGATGTCATTATATGTACATCTATGTTTCGTTCGTTTTTTCAGTGGAATCGTATCAGAGTATCATTTGTCGTTACCTAAGCTTGTGAGGCTATAGTTTTTTTTCCCACGTCTGTTTGTTTTTCTGTCTGACTCTCACTCTGTCTGTAAGCAGGGTTAGATCATTACTGAACAATTTGCTTTACCAACACTCTCAAAAAGATGGTTTGTGGCCCAGAGTTGAATCCATTCAAATGTTAAGTAGATCCAGACAGATCCAGAATCACTCAGGAAAATTAGTGGGGAAAAAAACGCCGATATCACTGGAACTTGTCGAAGAGTGCGATGATAGATAGTTCCTCTCATCTACGTCAGGTGGTCGCAAAGACGAATCAGTTCTATGCCGGTTGCACACCGGCCATTCGTATTTTACTCATTCATACCTTTTAAAGAGTGAAGATGCTCCGTGGTGCATCCATGTCATGCGCCACTTACAATGAAACATATTCTTTTAGTGTGGTGGGACTTGCATGATGTGCGACACAGACATTTTACAGCAGATTCCATGAAAACCTTGTTCAGAGATGTTCCACCTGATCCGATCTTTGAATTCTTGAAAGAGATTAACATTTTCATCGGATCTGAGATTTTACAGTGGAAAGGCTTTTAACAGAATTTTGGAAGGGATTTTAGAAGATGTATTTTTAAAGAATTGTGTGAATGAATGACTTGTGAGTTGATTTTAACGTGGTGACAGCCCTGATATGGCCCTTCGCGGTCGGCTGGTCTGTAACCAACATTGCCTTACCTTACCTTCTCGTTTTTGTCAGAGAGAGAGAGAGAGAGAGAGAGAGAGAGAGAGAGAGAGAGAGAGAGAGAGAGAGAGAGAGAGAGACTAGAGAGGATAAAGAATTATAAGAAAAAAGAACGAAAATGGATAGAAGGCTCTAAAGAAAAGAGCTTTCTTCGATGAGCAGATTCATGAACGTGATGTATTTCTGTTCGTCTTCTTCTCTAAAGAAACAGTCCTCTTAATCTCACCGCACCCGTCATTAAACATCAGCCAGCGTGAGACACACACAGACATCACCTGCTCCCTGTCAGCCCCACAAGACGTACGACGCTTTTATCCAGCACAGCATTCCAAACACAAATGGTCTGCCATCAGAGGTAACCAGGCCAGACAACAGGTGGCTGAGACTTTTCCTTGCCTGAAGCGCTGAAGGTTGTCGATTAGTCTGATGAGAATGGAGGGCTTGCCATTTTTCACACCGCTCGTGTTGGTGATGGATAGTAGCTGTATATCAGCCAGAGTAGCATTGGAACTATCCTTCTTGTTGTTGTTGTTGTTAAGAGAGAGAGAGAGAGAGAGAGATGAGAGAGAGAGAGAGAGAGAGAGAGAGAGAGAGAGAGAGAGAGAGAGAGAGTAGTTCAGTTTGTAGTAAGGTCACAATATTTTTAACAAAAGTTCCCCGAATTTTGAGTATTAGCATTGACATTAACTGCGTCATTTATTGCGTTACACCTTGTAAATGATGGAAAGATGAAGGGGTACGCATGAAAATGCACAGATGAGGAAGCATACAAGGAGGAAGATGAGATGATGATGATCTTTACCCAAACACAAATTAAGACATAAAGAAAGAGCAATATAATTTACAGATGAATCGATAAAAGGAACAAACGGGAGACAACAAAATGGTTGAAATATTAAGACAGCACACGAATATTTCAAGGGCGATAAAGGAAATGTGTGGTGTGAGATAGTGCATGAGGTGAAATGAATAGAGAAACAAAGATATCAACAGTTTTATTTTAATCCTGCAAAATGTCCTTGAAATGAGATCACAGCTTATCTCGACTCAGCACGGAGCAGCCGAGACCTTCTGTTTGTGATAAACGCTTGACACTTTCGACGGATTTCTCCTCACGTTCTCTTTACTCTTGTTTTCTAATCAATCCAGGGAGTTTGTTTCACTTCTTAGAAAGGTTCTGGAGAAGCGTCAGTGCGAAGGAATATAGATGGTGTGTTGGGAAACGTAAGAAGAGAGAGCAGATGAAAACATGTTAGGGGTGGAAGAGTCTGGAATTAGGACAAGCATGGCAATACTGTATGTACTACAGGATCAGAAGACTTGGGACAGATTTGTGGATCTGTTTTATAGATCATAGCCTGACCCTGTCATCCTCTTTTATTCTAAACATTTGTGGGGTGGGCCGGCGAAACATCCGTACACGGTTGAAACTAATGGCAGGTTTGCCACAAGATCCAATTCAAATTAAAGAGCACACACACACACACACACACACACACACACACACACACACACACACACACACACACACACACACACGCACACACGCACGCACGCACGCACACACACACACGCACACACACACACACACACACACACACACACACACACACACACACACACACACACACACCACCACAGAATACGGAGAAGCCAGGAGAATAAAGAATAGTATACCTGCGATTATCTTGTGATATTAGTTACGATTACAAAACAATGAAATAGATTAATAGTTAAATCATAAATAAAATAGGTAAACGTATGCATTCTGTCTTGATGTCTGGGGATGTACAATCGTGTTTCCGATGGCTCATGGTTCCCGCTCACTCTCCTGGAGGAAATCCTTATCAAAAATGCTCAGGACGCTGATGGGCTTGTCGTCAGTAAGAGTAATGATGTGGATGCTGTTGGTGTTGCCGGACCCCGCCGAGGATCCTGTGATCACCACTACAAGCTGGTTCAGCTGCAGCAGATTCACAGAGCGCCCAACGGCGCCTAGCCTGAATTTTTTTCTTTTCATCTGACTCTGACAGCCGCCGCAGTCTTGGTAGTGTACGGAGAAGATGCCCCGATACCGCGCGACACACGTGGCACTGACGAGCGGTCTGGCCGTTGCGAGACGCGGGCGGTAAGCGGCGACAAGGTGGGAGACCTAAGAGGTCGAAACGCGTCGTGTTTAGTCTTTTGACTCGTTTTGTCCACGTGTCTTTTGGCGTTCGCTAACATTTCTTTAAGGTCTGCCCTGGTTAGTCAGCACCATGATGGTGGTACATGGTGGTGACCCTGCACGTGTGGGACGACGCCACAGCCGCGATGGCCGTAGCGGGCACGGGGTCCGTGAACATTGGGGTCTGCCGCAGCTTCTGGAAAAGCTGGTTGCTGAACATGGCGGCCTCAGCTTGCAGGCAGATCTGATGCATGGTGGTATCAGCCTCCACGGGACAGCTTCCCATCGCTGTTTCTCCGGACAGCATGACGCAATCGCCACCATCCAGAACGGCGTTGGCTACGTCACAGGATTCGGCACGAGCGGCCCGGGATTGCGTGGTTATACCCTCCAGCATGTGGGTGGCAAAGATGACGGGTTTTCCGGCACGGTCACACATTCCAGTCTTCATCTTCTGTGCCAGGAAAACATTTTTTGGCGGGCTTTTCATGCACATGTCGCCCCTGGCTAGCATTATTCCGTCCGCTTCCTCCAGAATATTGTCCAAAATTTCTGATGGCTAATGATGGTTCTTTGGCTTGGCGGTGATCTTGGTGTTCTTATCCGCTCCCCAAATATCTTCCAGATCTTCTTGATTGCTGCACCAGTTTAAATGAAAGAGGCAAATACAATACCTACCGCCATTTTCACACACCCAGCTGTAGATCCTTTTTGTCTTTCACAGGGACGGCTTATAGATCGACTGCGACACAAGGCAAATTACAGCCCTTCTGGCTGCCTAAAACTCTACTATTTTCAGTCTGGCAGCTCAGGTTTATCCGTCCCTTTCTTCTTCACGATGACTGAATTCAGACCGTCGTCGACTGCCAAATTCCATCACCTTGATAATGCTACGGTAATCCACCCACAGCACTGTTACCGAACGCTTTTCCATGGAACAGTCGTCGATGGTGATTTTGATCATCTGCCTTGCTTTGAGGGTAACCTCAGCTGTGGGTCCTCCTTCCTGGAGATCGGTTCGAAATTCGGGTCCCTTCGCACCCAGGGGCTATTGTGATAGATCGAGGCTCTGGGTAGGTCTTAATCGCTTTGCGGACATTCGCCACTGTCTCTCTCGGTGGTAATCATACATTTCGCTACATTCACACCTGCCGTGATCATCTTCTGCAGCATCGACACGTCGGGGGTGGGAGGTCCGATAGTGCAAATAATGCCGGGCACACAGTTCAGATGAAAAAACATCAAATACACATATTGTACTCATATAATATGCATTGTAAAGGGTGTTCTGTCTCTCTATCTGAGCATCTTTCTATTTGCTGTCTCTAGTTCTGCTCTTGGCTACTCTTATCCTGATTTTCGTCTGATCTGAACATTTGGAATGGGAATTCATCAGAACACTTGGCAGATCAAGAGAGATTAACTTTTGTGCTAAAAAGTCGCATTAATTACATTTTTAATGCAACCATATGGCGAAGAAAATCGATGTTGAATTTCCAAGAGGGTAAAACTCGCCATGCCATCGGCGTCCCTTTGGATTCAAAATACCGATCTTTCCATCGGCAGGAACGGCTCAGCTGGCACTGCGTTTGACTGAAGGTCTTGAGGTCGCTCGATCGATCCCTGATTTAACACACTGTTGTTTCATGTTTCATTTCTTCAAAGAGGCGGTTCCAGGGCAACGGGTGGGGATGCCATAGGCGTTCACGTGGATTAAAAGCACGGCTCTTACCGTCAGCGGGAATAGCTCAGCTGGCACAGCGTTTGACCGAAGATCTTGAGGTCGTTGGATCGATCTCCCACTTTAAACACAGTTGCTGCTGCATTTTGCTTTCTTCAAAGGATCCGAGGCGGTTGTCAGGCAAAGGACGAGGTTGGAAGACGGGTGGAGGTGACCTGGGGAAAGGAAGAACATGGACAGAGGGACGGAGGGGTGGGTCAACGGGGGTAGGTAGAAGAGGGGGAGAGATGGTGAGGGTCAGGTGGTTGAGGAAGGGAGAGGGGGAGGTGGCACGGGGACGGGGAGAAGGTATGGGATAAAAGAAATGGGGAGATGGAAAGGGGAAAGGGGAGAGGGAGTGACGCCGATGGTCGGTGTAAGGGATGAGGAAGTGAGGATGTGAAGTGAGGGAGGTGGGGGGGGGAGGCTGGGGAACGGCTGGTGTGTGTGTGTGTGTGTGTGTGTGTGTGTGTGTGTGTGTGTGTGTGTGTGTGTGTGTGTGAGTACCCGTGTAGAGCATAGTTTATAATCTAGGGAAAGGAAATTCAGCCACAATGTGTGGATGTTATTAACTTGTGGAAGTTTTTCCTTCCGGTATCGTTATGCATAGTTACATCCAAAATTAATCTTAAGTGACTATCAACAAAGAAAAAAGGACAATAACATTCAACATTGGAAATCATTTCTATTCCTACATCACTCTTTTTTCCTTGCCTTTCCCTATGTCATTAGAAACTTTGTATCATAAGACGAAGAGGAAGAACAAGAACAGAAGTAGAAACTGAGGAGCACTTTTTGCTGATTCACTGGCAATCAACAGATATTCTATAAATGACTTCAAATCCATTATTGATAACCATTCACTTCTTTTCAATTCAGCAAAGTTACTTCTTCGACGTCCGATTGGGACAGTTCTGTAATCTCTTCATTTATTGATCATTAAGATGCAGAATTTCTTTCATTTCTTTTTATTCATGAGGAGAAGGGATAGATGGAAAGGGACATGCCCATTGTTTAACAACTTAAAAAGAAGATAACTGACGATGTCAAACAATTCTAAGATCCGTCTATAAACACCTTTTTGTGACAAACGATTAAATCAAGCGAAACAAGGTGAAACAAGCATAACTATAACAAAACAAAATCGAATACAGAACAGCTCAAGGCAATGAAGACAGAAGTACCCCCCCCCCCCCCCCCCTTTTTTTTAAAAAAAAATAACTGCAGTGTTGCAGAAATCCAATCACAGCTTTTCTGGACGCTATAGGACTGCAGCCAAGAATTTCTGCTGGTGATAAACTCTTAACCCGTGCAATGAATTCCATGCATTTCTTGCCCGTCCTCCACCCTCCCCCCTTCCGCACCCCCTTTAACCCCCTTCGCACCCCCCTCCCCCTCCATCCCCCCCCCACACCCCCCCACACACACACCATATTCACCCGTCTTGTTGCAAAATAATAATAATCTCGACAGTCATCTTTGGAAAGATTTTGTCATAAAAAACAATGACAATGATGGAAGATGGGCAAGAGGAATAGAGCGTTTATGAAAAGGTGGAGGGATTTGGGGTGGGGGTGGGGGGGGGTTGGGGTGGGGTGGACGATGAATTGAGGAGCGGATCGAGGAAATGAATGAAAGCAGATCAGCAGTAGCAGGCTGAAGGAAATATGCGTGGGTGCATATTCCTTAGAATCTGACCCTGATTGATGTACCCCCCCCCTCTCTCTCTCTCTCTCTCTCTCCTCTCTCTCTCTCTCTCTCTCTCTCTCTCTCTCTCTCTCTCCTCATTATTACTATCATCATCAAAGCGATTTTGTTTTCACCCGCACCTGTATGATTGATTGGTTGTTTGGTTGTCTATTAAGAATACCCAAAACGTGCTTAACCAGATATAACGAAATGTGGTGGAAAGATGCTGTGTGACAAAGAGTTAAATTAAAAAAAATGTTTTGGATCCCCATAGCTAAGCGTGTGTTCAGAATCCATTGAATTTTATCATTTAAAACTTCGATAGATTTAAATAAACTTGGTGGGAAGACTAAATGTAGTCCAAGAACGACCCATTCATCTCTGGTACGGATCCGTCGCGCAGACTTTGATGACAAGGCTGATCCCGGATCCGTTTATGTCGGCGGAGGTCTGCATTTTCTCAAGTCTTCCCCCTGGATCTTCCATTTTTTCTTCGCGTGTGTTTTTGTGAATATGCTATGGTCTTGTTTAAATTCTTTTTAGGTAGAGCACAATTGATGAGGAAACACAGATTGAAAGACGAGGTACTACATTAAACCTTATCTATGAAGGACAAGATATTCGAGACTGCGAGTCATCTCTGTCTCTCAGTCTCTCTTTCCTCTCTCTCCCTCTCTCTCCCTCGCTCCCTCCACTCTCCTCTCTCCTCTCCTCACTTCATCTCCTCTGTCACTCACTCCTGTCCATACAAATGTATCCTCCTGTGACCTTTTCTCTCTGGTGTCTGAGTCGTGCGAGCTCTGATCAAGCCCCTGATCCCTCCTCCGCTATGCGTCTCCTCCCTGTCTATCCCTCCTCGCTGCCTTCAAATCTCTGCTCCGTTCCCTCCCCACATCTCCACCTCACTAGCTATGTGATCCCTCCCGTCTCTCTGTTCCTTCTCTCCTCCAAGGGTCTCCCTCTCTCCCCTCTCTCCGCTCTTGTCCTCACACGGAGTCTTCTCTCTCCTCCTCCTCCGCTCGGCTCTCAGTGCTCT
>JADBJO010001307.1:244906-249906 GCA_016801955.1 Conus betulinus | reverse complement strand
CTAGAATGTGACTGAAACAAATGTAGTAGTCTTCGTCGTCGTCGTCATCGTCGTCGTCGTAGCAGCAGTAGTAGTAGTAGTGGTGGTGGTGGTGGTGGTGGTATTAAAAGTAGTGGTAATAGTAGTATCAAGTAGTGGTGGTGGTGGTGGTGGTGGTGGTTGTGGTGGTGGTGGTGGTGGTTGTGGTGGTAGTCGTAGTCGTAGTAGTAGCAGCAGCCGTGGTAGTAACACCAGCAGCAGCAGTAGTATTAGTAGTAGTGCAGGAATAGGAACAGAAGCAGCAACTGCCGTTACTGCTACTGAAGTAGAAAGAATAGTAACAGTAATAGTGTTAGTCGTCGTCATAGCAGTCGTCAAAGTTGTGGCAGTAGCGGTAGAACAGACTGCAAAAAAAAACGACGACTTCCTCTGCTGTCGATGACAATAATGACAACAACCACGCTGACGATGGTGAAGAAGAAGAAGAAGAAGAAGAAGAAGAAGAAGAAGAAGAAGAAGAAGAAGAAGAAGAACAACAACAACAACAACAACAACAACAACAACAACAAAAACAACAACAACAACAGCAACAAGAACAAGAACATAATGATGATGATGATGTTGATGTTGATGATGATGATGATGATGATGATGATGATGATGATGATGATGATGATGATGATGACATTGTCTAACATTGTTTCAGGACCATGTTAACCTACCAGTGTCCTTGCTATTTTCACCAACCAAACACACATTTCTGGGGAAATCGTTCAGCGTTGTAACCAACACTGACACAGTCAACGGGTACATTAACAGTAGTGCGATTACCTGTTGTAGAAATCATACTGGGGCATCCCAAGCCCCGGCAGCCCAATTCAAATGTTGTGAATAGGTTTTCAAGAGATAACCAGAACCCTAACCTGCCTTTCATCCACATTTAGGCATATCCGTCTTCTCTACTCCACCTTTAGACATTCAGATCACACAATACTAGTGACAGGTCAAAGCTGAAAAAAACACACCCTATATTCGCATATTGTTACAATGTTAGTTCTGTGAGAGACAAGATCACGTGGCCTGCTGGAACAAAACGCCACCCAGGGTATCATTTTATACAGAGGTAGCTTTATTTTGCTACAGAATATCAGTACATATTGTCACCCAGAGAGACATTTGTGTACAGCAATATCCGAACACAAAATCACCGGGTGACATTTTGTATCAGGGTGACAATTGGTAACGCAACAAGCTCCATGCTCAACGTCACGGATTGCAGCGTGCACTTGTAGTCGAATGGACATGTGTTAAAGCGATCATGGCCAATATAACGCGTGGCAGGGAAAAAGAAACATTGCATGGTGTCTGACAGACGGAAATGTTTCGCGTGGCTGGTGTATCTATTGCCTCAATGATGGGTGGCTTTCTTCCTTCTTACAGTTCCATCCGTCTGGTCTTCTGTTATGTGCTATATGGCGTTTGATGGAGAGAACAAATTGCAGTTCTTCGACCACTCCTCTCCTTCTTTCTGTCTATCCATATGTAGTATTCAAAGTCTGTTTTTCTTGGTTGAGGCTAGTGTCAGTTACCATGAAAAGACCTGTGGTCGAAAACATAAACAGTCGGTCGACTGTACTGAAGAGTAAGTGTTCTTTCGTACATGAAAGAAACCATACGGACGATAAGTAACAAAGAAAAAGAATGTGAAAAGTAAAAGAAGAACAAAAAAAAAAAAAAAAGAAATAAAATAAAATAAAAATAAAATAAAGAGAGAGAAAGAAATTTAGACAGATCAGTAGAACACAGAGATTAACGAATGATTTTATGAAGGAAAAAAGGGAAGAAAGGACGAAAGAAAGAAAGAAAGAAGAAAGAAAGGAAGAAGATGGAAAGACAGACAGACAGACAGACAGACAGAAAGAAAGAAAGAAAGAAAGAAAGAAGAAAGAAAGAAAGAAAGAAAGAAAGAAGAAAGAAAGAAAAAGAAAGAAAGAAAAAAAAGAAAGAAAGAAATGTATAAATGGAGAAAACGAGGTAAGTGCGCTTAGTGAACAACGAACAAAAAAAAAAAAGAAAGAAAAAAAAAAAAAACAAAAGAAAGAAAGAAAGAAAGAAAGAAAGAAAGAAAGAAAGAAAGAAAGAAAGAAGAGAGAGATAGAGAGAGAGAGAGAGAGAGAGAGAGAGAGAGAGAGAGAGAGAGAGAGAGAGCAAGGAAAAGAGAAAGAATTGTCTATCAGGACAAAATGGGCGCCCAGCTTCCAAACCACAAGGACAGACAGAAATGGGATGGGGATGATGGGACAGAGAACAGAAAGTGAAGAGGAGGAAAAGAGACGAGGTGGTGGTATGTAAGGGAATCGGGGTGGTGTGTGTGTGTGGGGGGGGGGGGGGGGGGGGGGGGTGGGGGGGGGGGGGGGGGGGGGGGGGGGGGGGGTAGGGGGGGGGGTTTAGAGCGTTTTAGACCAAACAACCTGGGGATAAATCAGGAAAATTCGATCTGAAATGCGCAGGATTCACTCTGAGTGAAAGTGCAAACAAAAAGCCCTAGAGAGAAAGCTGTTACAACGGGGTCTCAGCTACCGTGAGAATCGAAGGGATTGTGTCATTGCTATTATATATGCATCTCTCTCTCTCTCTCCTCTCTCTCTCCTCTCTCTCTCTCTCTCTCTCTCTCTCTCTCTATTTGTATATAAAATACATATAAAATATAAATATATGCTTATATTTACACACACACACACACACACACACACACACACCGCGCGCGCACACGCACACACACACACGCACGCACGCACGCACGCACGCACGCACGCACGCACGCACACACACGCACACACACACAAGCACGCACGTACGCACGCACGCACACACATACACACACGCACTCACACGCACGCACGCACGCACGCACGCACGCGCGCACACACACACACACATTATATATGTAGTAGTAGGCCTCTGTCGGTCTTAGCTGACTACGGATAGAGCTATCTGTCCGAGCTGTCTGCTCGACACGAGCAGCGTCGCCTGTGGCTGTTGAGGCCGATGCCAGAGTGGCAGCTTCTCTGCTGCAGCAGCTGTCAATTTGTTTTCGCCGATCTGCAGCTGTTTCTTTCTCAAAGTGCTTCTCCAGCTGTTGCGGTCTGCTGCGAGATTCTCCCAGGACTCATCTCAAGCACCTTCACGTCTCTTTGCAAACGTCTTTGTGTCTCAGTTGTGGGCGGCCAGTGTTTCTGTGCCCTGCGGCAAGCTCTCTACAGAGGACGTTTTTTTGGGATGCGAAAATCCTCCAGGCGGCGAACATGGCCCAGCCAATGAAGCCGACGCTGTCTCAGCAGGGTATACATGGTAGGGAAGCCAGCGCGAGACAGAACTTCGGTGTCGCCCACCCTGTCTTGCCAGAAGATGCCGAGTATAGCCGTAGGCTTCTGAGATGGGAGATATTGAGCCTTTTTTCCTGGCGAGCATGCGTGGTCCATGTCTCACTGCCATACAGCAAGGTGCTGAGAATGCAGGCGTTATACATTGTCTTGTGGTCAGCTTGGGATATGTCCACACTCTTTGTGTGAGGCGAGCAAGTGTTGTGGCTGCCTTCCCGATCCTTTTGCCGATCTGAGTGTCGATGGAAAAGTTATCGGTGATGGTGGACCCAAAGGTTAGTGAATTGGTGGATAGCATCCAGCTCATAGTCACCAGTGTTTATGGCTGGTGTGGTGACGGCGTGTCTTGACCTAGGACATTAGGCTGGAAGTGAGACCAAAGTCTTTGCAGGCCTGAAAGAAGCGGCTCATCAGCGACTGCAATTCCCGCTGGGTGTGGGTCGCAACAGTGGCACCATCGGCAAACAGCTTATCTCTGATGAGGGCTTCGCGGACCTTTGTCCTCGCTCTTAGGCGGGCGAGATTGAAAAGCCTGTTATCTGATCTGGTCCGCAGGTAGATCCTTCTTGTGCTGTGCTGAATGCATGCTTCAGGAGGACAGCAAAGAAGATCCCAAAGAGGGTGGGGGCAAGGACACGACCTTGTTTGACACTGCTGCGTATGTCGAAAAGCCTGGAAAGGTTGCCATTAAACTGCACAGTCCCTTTCATGTTGGAGTGGAAGAATTCAATTACGCTGTGCAGTTTGGGGAAGACCCTTTTGGAGAGCCTTGAAAGAAACCATCTCTGCTGACCAGGTCAAAGGCCTTGGTGAGGTCGATAAATGCGACATGCAGGTGCATCCGCTGCTCTCTGCGCTTCTCTTGGAGCTGGTGAAGGGAGAAGACCATGTCTACCGTGGACCTCTCTGCTCGAAAGCCACACTGGTATTCCGGGTAGACACGTCCAGCCAGCTTCTGCAGGCGGATCAGGAGGACCCGAGCGTAGACTTTGCCGACGATGCAGTCGCTCCTCTCGCCCTTGTTTTTGTACAGGGTGACAATCTTGGCATCCCTCATCTCCTGCAGTACAGCTCCCTCATTCTAGCACTGACAGAGGACTGCGTGCAAAGAGTGCAGAAGGGCAGTCTTGCAGCGTGTGATGAGGTCTAGAGGAATGCCGTCATTGCCAGGTGCTTTGCCTGATGCCAGGCTGCCAATGGCCTTGCTGAGTTCGTCCACGGTTGACTCTACGTCAAGCACTGCCATGGCTGGCGTGCACATGTTCCCTCTGGTGTAGACGTCGGAGTAGTGCTCCACCCATCTCACCATCTGCTGCCTGGGGTCATTGCTGTATATATATATATATATATATATATATATATATATATATATATATATATATAGATATATATATATATATATATATATATATATATATATATATATATATATATATATATATATATATATATATATATATATATATATATATATATATATATATATATATATATATATATATATATATATATATATATATGTATAAGTAAACTTTTATCTCTACATTTTTATACCTCATTTTAACAGATGTTGCTCCCCCACGTGGTTGAGCTTTTTTAAAATCTCGAAGGGCACTTTGATACTATTTGTGTGTGTGT
>JADBJO010001307.1:212406-224906 GCA_016801955.1 Conus betulinus | reverse complement strand
ATCTATCTATCTATCTATCTATCTATCTATCTATCTATCTATCTATCTATCTATCTATCTATCTATCTATCTATTTGTTTCTGTGCTGTATTTCTTTCTACGATTCCTTTTGTCCTTGTTTCATTCTGACTAAATTTCCTTCCCACTTCATTTCATTTCATTGGTTGATTGAAAGACTGAACTGGTTGATTAATGGATTGATTAATGGATTGATTGATTGATTGATTCAAACATTCATTTGTTCGATCATTTCTGTTTTGCAGATCTCTACCACGGTAAGAACTGACGGATTATGGATCCGCCCTCTCAGTTCACCTCATCATCGTGAATTTCAACCAAAATTGAATAGCTTTGGTTTTGAACCACATTCTGGCTTTCCGAAATGTTTGATTAAGATCGGTTTTTCTTTTTTCTTGTGCGAACACATTCATGCAAAGTGCGCACACATGCATGCATTTGCATGCACAACACGCACGCGCGCGCACACATACACACACACGCAGGCAGGCACGCACGCACACACGCACGCATGCACACAAACACACACGCACACACAGACACACAGACACACAGACACACACACACACACACACACACACACACACACACACACACACACACACACACACACACATACGCGCGCGCGCATTCACACACACAGAGTTCTATCAGAAGTGCTTGTGTCTTTATATTATTGCAGATGCTTTTTTTTTTATGTGTTTCCACTGATGAGATCTAAAGAAACAATCAACTAAAGAAGGAAAGGGGCAGGGCATCTATCTCTCACACACACACACACACACACACACACACACACACACACACACACACACACACACACACACACACACACACACACACACACACAGAGCTCGCGCGCGTGTGCACTAAACAGTGTGCGTGTGTGCCTGCATGTATGCGTGCGCGCGCGCATGCGTGCGTGCGTGTGTGTGTGTGTGTGTGTGTGTGTGTGTGTGTGTGTGTGTGTGTGTGTGTGTGTGTGTGTGTGTGCATGCAACTGGTCACCGGTTGTCGCTGCAGGAACATGGTGGCGCCCTCTAGAGGGATGATGTGACTGTAAGGGGATTAGTAAGAGGCATCCTGTTTGTAATGATTGCAACAAGTGCAACTGAGCACCAGCAAAATGACTCAGCAACATTGCAGGGTTCTCTCTCTGGAGGGTTGCTTAGTTATGGTGGTGTCGTGCTGATCTGCCTGTGGCTGCGTATGTCAAAAGCTTGCATGAGTAGAGCAGGGGTGGTACCACAGTGGTCACAGAAGATGCAATACTGAAAGGACCACATCTTCTTTTATGATTGCTTTTCTGCGAATCATCCCCTCACCCTTCCACCCACACTCCACCATCCTCCATCCTCTACCGTGCCCTCCGTCTCATCTCCCATCCCCACCCCCACCCTCCTGTAACAGATGCTGCTCCCGTTTCACTCATACCTGCTCCCTAAGCACAACTGTACTATGGTAGATCAAGCGCCGGCAAAAAACATTGAACCATTAACGTTAGAATATCTTTAGCTGGTCGGTCCACTCATGTTTAATCTCTTGGCTGGCATTTTGTGGTGTGTGTTCATTTTGGATACTATGCGGAACTTCCTCCTGCTGAGTCTGCTGAGGACATTAATGTTCACTCACGGAGCCATCGCCAGTTAGTTCCCTCTCCCCCCTATCGCTCACAGCCCCTCCTACTTCGTTCTACCCTGCGTTTTCACCGGAGGAAGACTGCTGTCACCTTATTCACCAACGAACCTCACGCGGTTGTCAGCAGTTACGATTTACACACAAACTTATGGATACAGATGTAAAATCGAAATGAAATTCATGGCGAGATTAGTGCGTGAAAGACCACAAAACCTGAAACCTCTGTCTATTGAAAATAAGAATGATACCATTACGGAGCTTTGATTTTGACGTTACCCAACTATGCATCTGACAAATTTGACTAAATTTTGAAACAAGAAATATTTCAATAAGATAGGAAAAAACCGGGAACGTCTTTCCACATTTTTCGAACTAACATTATACACACAACACGGTGTTTTTTTAAACTAAGTATAATGCTGATGATTATTTGCATTGATGGATGTACGGATGGCTACTGTATATACGTGCATTAGCATGTATACGAATGTATGCGATTTCTCTACCCTCAAAGAATTGATCCATGGGTGTGGGCCTATGTATATGTGGAAAAAATGCTTTTGCAAATAATTTGTCTAATGTTCATATACACATACAACGGATTTATCTGTACTATTGTATCAACGTACATGTGAATAGGCTGCGTGTAACTTCTTACGTAAAAATAGAATGTGTGCTGCTGCTGCTGTGCACTGCATTTGTACTGAGTTTTTATTTGAAACAATGAAAGACAATACACAAAATATTTTTGATAGAGAGTGAGAATGACGAAGATGGTATTGCTGAGTACCATTTTGCTTTGATACCACATGACAGGGTTATGCTCTGTGCTTTCTTTTATAATAAAACCTCACACGAGAGATGCAGACACCTGCAGGCTAGATCAGGAAACGCAACTCATTCAGAGGCACTTCCGTTATGGAACCCAGCTCTGAGGCACCGCTCTTCCTGTTCAAACCTCTGTCACACTTGAAGCTTCCGTTACACTCTCTGTCACAACTCGAAGTGAAAACTCGTCTGAAACAAACAGACTCCCATGCATGTGTGCCTCTGATGAAGACACCTGAATGCAACCTGTCATCCCTGCAGCCTGGGGTTGCTACCTGTCGTCCCAAGTGGTCAATCCTTGAACTCAGCCATACCCTGGGTCATTACCATCCGAGTTCTACGCAGGATTAACACAGAGTGATGTAAATTATAGTCAAGACATAAATGATGGGACATCGGCGATTCCATGGACAGAATGGTGCATGAAGGGCAGTGCAGGTCTTCCCTTTGGGGATTTGTATGTACTGCAAAATTTCGGCTGAAGCCGCTCATCTGTTCTTTTGAGCGTAGGCACACGTCGCGTCATGTTGTGTCACGGTTTGTGTGTGTGTGTGTGTGTGTGTGTGTGTGTGTGTGTGTGTGTGTGTGTGTGTGTGTGTGTGTGTGTGTGTGTGTGTGTGTGTGTGTGTGTGTGTGTTAGCCCTTTGTTTCTTTCTTTCGCCCCCTCCCCCTTTGTTCCCAGCAAATCTTGACAAGTAAATGTTTCTTCTTCTGTCTCTATCAACCGTGAAAACCATGATCCAATTTTGGTGTTCTCCTTGTAGGTATCTTCTGTTCACAGTCTTCCATCACTCTGACCTTAGACTGACAAGGGGGTGGGGGGGGGGGGGGGGGGGTAAGGTTAAGGGTTAAGGCGTCGAGTTACGAGCTTCATGTGTCCACGCATGCGCGCATGGATGCCTTCGTGTGTTCGAGTAGTTGTCATTTTCCATAATCAAGGACTGTGGGAACTCGCCTGAGAATTTCAAGAAATACCCATTTACTGCAGGATTATCCATGGAATCTGGCAGATGACATCAAAAGGGCCGGTTTGGCCGTTGGTATGGATGACACGTCACACACATAGCATGCACCCTGCGAGAGAAATGGAAAGAATGTAGGAAGTAAGGAAATTCAGTGAACGATATTGAACGATATTGACTGGATGACACGGGAAACCACTGAATCAAGCGCCAGCTGGCAGCTCTTTAGTCAGCACTGCCCAGGCAGGCAGCCTGTTGTGTAAACGAACATGGATTGTAAAGCGCTTAAAACTTGATCTCTAGCCGAGGATAGGCGCTATATAAGTATTCATGATAATAATTACAATTATCATTATCATTATTATTCTCATTATCATTATTATTACCTCCAGTCAGGAGGGCTTATGTACGCACGGTTAACCAAACACTACAAAATCGATTTTAATGGAACTTGCCCACTGTCGAAGCTCCTGGAAAAAAACCCTCAGAGCAGAAGGACATCTAGGAGCTATGACCACGGTGCAGCCTTGTCCTGTCAGAATATAAGGTGTCCATGTCTGAAACATTTGCCTGAGGGAGGAGGTGGAGGAGGGATTCCTCTCAGGAGATCTTTCACTGTCAAGCTCTCCCTAGACTTTCTTCGGACTGGTCGCAGAGGGAGCGAACGTGAGTGAGCGCTTCCGCCAGATCGCGCCATCACATCCATATACAACGACAGTGCACATGAGTCTGTGGAGTCCCGGGCATGAACGGCTGCACGATTTGACGCTTTTGTTTTTTTTTTTTTTCTCGGCGATGAATGAAGGTGAGGATGTTGCGGATGATGTAGATGACGTGGAATTCTACTCTAGTCTGCGACTGTATGAAGGAACTGTACTCTATGTTTCATTTCATAATGTAATCTAGCAATCAGTCAGGCTCGAGAGATACAGTCATCCGCAGTGCTGGTCAGGAAATAACAGCAACACTGTCAGAGATGCACCCATTTAAGTGGATGAAATTCCACTCCCCATTTGAACCCATGCCACACTCATTAGTTGTCCATAGGAGTCAGTCGGGAGCAGAGAAACCCCACCAATAAACACATATGATTGGACTCGATCCTAAGACCTCCCAGCCTACAGCTCACGACCCTAGCATCGCACCAGCACAGTGGCTTTCATGTTGATTTATTGATTTAGCACAGCTAGGCATCTTGCCAATACAGACATCGTGCTAGTCTTAGTACTGACGTCGATTTCAAGTCATTGGGTCCATCGATATTAGTGCGATTCCCTGTTATAGAGGTCATTTTGGGACTGCTCTTGTGCCAGCGGCGCAAGTCAAATGAGGCGAACGAATAGTCCAAGACATTCGCCTATATTGGAGACTATGCTAGTTTTGTGATACTTTTGGCAATGCAATTCTATCCTTGAATTTGACATTCCTTTTTTTAGGAACAGAATCTAGATACACTGTTGATCAACACTTCATCTCTAATTAGCCTTTGTACATTAAGATTACTTATTACTGGTGTAAAAAATCAGACTCATGCAAAAATTGTACATCCACACGTGGCAACAAAGTTCTGCGGCAGACAGGAATATGTGACCCATGGTAATATTCTATACAGAGGTGATTTTTATCACTTTGAGTGATATTTTTTCAGGGGTGAATTTTTGTACAGCAACATCCTTACAAATTGTCACCGGGTGACGTTTTGTACCAGAGTGACAATTCGGGCTGCAACAACCTCCATTCTCAAGGTCACAGATCCCAGCGTGCACCTGTTGTCGTACGGGCATGTGTTGAAGCGATCATGACAAAATAACGCGCTTCAAGGAAAAGAAACACTGCACGGTGTCTGACAGACGGGAATGTTTCGCGTGGCTGTGGTATCCATTGCCTCAATGATGGGTAGCTTTCTTCCTTCTTTCTTTCAGTTCCATCAGACTGTTATTGTATGTGTTGTGTGGTGTTTGCTGGAATAAAAACAGTAGCACGTCTTCGAACCCTCATCCCCTGCCCCCTCTCGATCCATGTGTGATTTCTTTATTTTTTCTTTTCTATCGAGATTGGTGTCGATTATCACAATAAGACATATGGTTGGAACATAAAAAATCACCCACTAGACTGTGGAGAAAACTTTCTTTAACAGATAAAAGAAATCATACAAATGAAGCGAAATAAGGGAACAAATGCAACAAGCAGAGAGAGAGAGAGAGAGAGAGAGAGAGAGAGAGAGAGAGAGAGAGAGAGAGAGAGAGAGAGAGAGAGAGAGAGAGAGAGAGATTCGAACAAACAGATAAACAAACGACTGTACGAAGAAAAGAAAAGAAAGAAGAAAATTGACGAAATGGTGGAAAAGCCAGGTAAGATACGAAGAGAGAAAGGAAGAATGAATGAATGAATGGATGAATGAAGGAAATAAAGGGAGAAGGAAAGAAGTAAAAAAAAAAGAGAGGAAGGAAGGAGGAAGAAAGGAATGAATAAAGAAGGAAAGAAAGAAAGAAAATACAAAGGTAAAAGATAAGGAACTCTCCGACATGACAATAAAGCACCCAGGTCGCAAACCACAAGAACAGAGAAAATGGGGTGCAGATGATAGGGTTTGGAGGACGGAAAAGGGGGGTGGGGGAGGTAAGGAGAGAAAGTTGGGTGTGAGGGATGGGGGTGGGTGGGTAGAGAGTTTAGACAAAAACAAAACAAAGCCAAAAAAAACAAAACAAACAAAAGAAGAACCTGGGGATAAAAACAAGAAAATTTGATCTGAAAAGTGCGGGATCCACTTGCAACGAAGGTTTAAACACAAATCGCCCAAGAGGGAAAGCTGTTACCACTGGGCCTCTGTGACCAAGAATATTAAAGAAGTCATGTCATTGCTTTTACATATCGATATATGCATATATATATATATATATATATATAGATAGAGAGAGAGAGAGAGAGAGAGAGAGAGAGAGAGAGAGAGAGAGAGTTCCTTTCTCTGTGAAATCACATGAGGATATTGTTTCTTCTTTCCACTTGGTCTTCCCTTAGCCCGGTGTGAGACCCGTCATTTGGGTGGATGTCTTGTTGGAGATTTATAAAACAAATTAATGGATGGACAGCTCTGCAGACATCCTTCTCACTTGGTTTACATCTTCCACAGAGGAGGTCATGTTTTTCGGTACGTCTATTAATTTGCTTGTCTGTTTCTTTCTGTTTTTTTCCTGCTGGCCAATCTGCTCAAAAGCTGCTGAAAAGATTTTGATTACACTTGCTGGAATTTAATGACACTTGTTGTGGTCAATGACCAACAACTTAAATCTGGCTGCGGATCCGGATGAAGCGCGGATCCATGATTTGTTAAATCTTTGCAGTCTGCAATCTTCCAGCGCCTGCCGAGTTGACAGTAAATGCCTTGTGGCTTGTTATAATCTTTCAAAAAACCATTAAAAAGGAATGAGTCTTCAAACTGGTGTTGTGCTCTACTGGATATAGACAGCTTCTTTCCATGTAATTCTCCATTCTTAATGGCATTAGAAATGACATGGATTTGAAAATGTGGAGATTCTTATCTCATTTCATAAAAAGATTGCACTTTGTCTGTCCGTCTGTCTGTCTGTCTGTTTCTGTCTGTCTTTGTCTGTCTTTCTTTCTGACTGTCTGTCTGTCTGTCGGTTAGTACTTCTTTTTTGTTTCTTTCTGTCCGTTTGCTTGTCTGTCCGTCTGTCTGTCTGTCTGTCTGTCTGTCTGTCTCTCTCTCTCTTCTCCAAAGCTTTTTTTGTTATCTGGCTGAACTTTCTCGGAGATCTCCCAGGTTAAGTCGAGTCGCAGTTTGAATCACCTTCGCTCTTTGTCATGGAGGAGGAATTAACATTGGATAACAGAAGAAGGAAGCCTCTGGCCCTGCTGAACAGCACGAAGCCTGGCTAGCTGAGTGGACCACGCAGAGTTCTTTGACTTCAGTGCCTGCTAGAAAAATGTCAGGCTAGAAGACATGTTCTCTCCTGAATCAATAGCGGTGCAATCTTCCACTCTATTTGAATCTTTCATATATGAGACTTTGAACTGCAGTGCGATCTTTAAAATTCAATCATCATAGCAGCCAATTCCGTCTTCAGAAGGAAGGAGAGGGGTGTGTCTAAGTTCAAAACCATGATTCTGATTTTCGTTCTTGCTGTGTGTGTGTGTGTGTGTGTGTGTGTGTGTGTGTGTGTGTGTGTGTGTGTGTGTGTGTGTGTGTGTGTGCGTGCGCGCGCGCGCGCGCGCGCGTGTGTGTGTGTGTGTGTGTGTGTGTGTGTGTGTGTGTGTGTGTGTGTGTGTGTGTGTGATTACTCATGCATTAGAAAACACACACGCATGTTAATCCTATTCTACTCTTTATAGAAGTGCAAGCCATCGTGGGCCAGAGGGGGCGCATACACACACACACACACACACACACACACACACACACACACACACACACACAAGAACGAAAATCAGAATCATGGTTTTGAACTTAGATGCACCCCTCTCCTTCCTTCTGAAGACGGAACTGGCTACTATAATGATCGAATTTTAAAGATCGCAATACACAAAAATCTCATTCGTGATGAACCTCAATTTTGTTATAGAAGAAGAAGAAGAAGAAAGAAGAAGAAGAGTGACGGCAAGAAGAAGAAGACGAAAAAATAGGACGGTGTGCACTCTGTCCTAAACATTTCATGATATTATGTCATATCCGGAAATTCCCCACCTTCTGGAGAAAATCCACACCATCTACAGACCGAAAAAAAAATCATCCCCCGTTCAGACCAATGTTTTACTGTAGTTCAGTACCTCGTTATAAAAAAAGTTTAGTTTTATTTTACGTATTTTCTATTTGTATAAATAAAGTTCACAGGTTTAAATCTCGCACCCTCATTTAGTTCAATGGTTACCACCTCTTTTAAAGGAAAGGAAAAAAACGATAAATAAGAAAGATCTGGGAGGCAGAAAAGAATACACAGCTAAGAAAAAAGGATGATAACTGGACAAAAAAATACAAACCGAAGGTAAGAAATAAATGAAAGAAAAAAATACGAATTGACGAAAAGGGAGAGAATTAACATGCGACAAGAACATTAAAAGAACTCGGCAGTTACAGAGATAGAGAGAACAAAAAGAAGCCTGAGATCAAAGTGAGAAAAGGAACAACAGTACAAAAAAAAAAACCTGTAAAATGTCTGTGACATCCAGTCACAGCGTATCTAAATCCAGTTGCACGCCAAGCCAGACTTTCTACTTTGGAAACGATCTTCGACCCGTCCGAGGTATGCCTGGTCACATCGTCTCACCTCTGGTTTCAAAACAATTCCGACGAAACAACCGAGCTGGCAAACTGGTTAGCGATGCGGACTCCCGGCCGGGAGGTCGTGGGTTTGATTCCTATCAGGGTCATTTATCTCTGTTGGATTAATCCTACCCTGAATTGAGCTTGCTGTGGTCTCAACTGGGAAGACTAGAACCACGTAGTGGAGTTTCATCCACCTAAAGGATATGTCTAAAAGTGTTGCTGCAATTGTCTGATCAACACTGCAGGTGTTTGTATTTCTCGGGCCTGGATGACGCCGGGATATATTATGAAAAGTAAGCGTGTAGCACAGGCCTGCCAAGCAATCTCAGACCAGAACAGATCCCCATAGCATCATCTTTGTCAATTTCATCTTCGTCGATCAGCATGAAGAAGTCTCAAGTACTGTGGCCCCTCTCTGGCCCTGTTCTGATGGTGACCTCAGTTTCGATTCCCTCTCCAGGTTTATGTCCTTGGTGAGTTAAAGGCGAAATCACTGATATTGACAGGTTCATCGTGACTGTCATTGGGCGGACCTGTGGTGCCCTTCGGAAAGGAATGCTCACTCTCCCTGGCTCCGTAACTCAGCAATCACAGTCGTCAGTAACGGGCTAAGCAGAAGGTGTCCTGAGTATGCTGTAGTAGAACAGGCACAACGGAACACCAAAGTGACTTGTAGCTGTACAATGCCTCCATCGGTGAGCTGCCTCTTGCTGACTTGATGTTTTAGTGTGGATTACCGAGGCTGCAACGGGACAAGCCGAGGGGAGACTAGGGACAGGGGCCGACATGAGCAGTGTGAGTGGCATAGGAGATCAGACAGCGAAGCAAGGGAGCTTGTGTCGCTCTTTGTGAAGACTTCATGAAAACGTCACGGCAAAGGAGAATGATGGGGTGGTCCGCACAAGAAAGGCGGAAAGCTTAAGACACACTACGGGCGAAACATTCCGGGTTTAGGAGGAAAGAATTTGCGCATAGAATAGAGAACAAGAACTGATCTACGTAGAACAAAGAAAGGAAAGAAAAAAACAGTGTACCGAACCTGGTTAACAAGTCACAGTCTGATCTTCTTACCCCTTGCGCTCCTGAAAATGGATTTAGTGAGACTGGTGAACGTGGTCAATACCCGGTTCAGATCAAAGATATACCTGCACCAGGCCAACCGAAAGCACAGCAAGAATCTCTACTGATTCAGGTTTATATTTTTTTTTTCCATAACCCCCACTTCCTACGTTTTCTTTTTCATATTTTGATTGATTGATTTTGATTGATGATTGATTGATTGATTGATCAATGATTGATTTATTGATGATTGATTTACTTACTTGTTTTCGGACTTTTAACGCATCGATTTCTTTATTCCTTCACTTACTCATTTATTCAGCTGCTGCTACAGTATATTATGGCTTTAAGGATTAGCACTTCTGAGGTAATATATGGATCTGTACGCTTGTAGTGATGTAGTTTAAATAGATTTGCCTGCTTGCTTAATGAAAACTGAAACCGAAACTGCTTAGGTTTGGTAATATTGGAAATAACCATATAATTACTGTCATGTATTGTTTAAAAGCTTTTGGATTAAGATGTTGAAAAAATCTTTGAAAACCTTTTCAGCGTTCGTGGAACAAAATTAAAACTAGACTGGATCGAGAGGTATGTGTGCCTGAATTAGTTCAGCCTTCATTGAGAGAGTTAGCCATGTTGATAAAAAAAAAAATACTGTCAGTATCGAAAGCAGTTCAGAGACATAGACATGGAGGTAGAAATGGATCGACTGTTTTGTTTGTATTTGACGACTGCTCACGTCTGTTGTTTTTACCTGGAAGCTTATCAGGCAGTTCCAAAGTGAGCTCCCTTCAGGTGAAAACTGAAACAAACTTTGAAAACGAAAATTAGCATGCCGTCCAACGGAAGAAACCAATTACAAGGCGAACACGATGCGTTTCGGTTCTTTGGTCTTCTTCAGGCAAGATGAAAAGCATTGAAGACACTGACAACGAAGAACGAACAGACTGTCACTTATCTCCTCAAACTGGGCCTAAACTGGATGTCAAATGGAGACGAGGCTGCTGGGAAGGAGGCAATGTAGGTTATGTTTACAACAACAACAACAACGACAACAACAGCAACAACAATGAGAAGAAGAATAACAATAACAACAACAACTAGAACGACTGAAATAATAAAAAATAACAACAACAATAATAATAATAATAATAATAATGATAATAACAGTAATAATAATAGTGATAATAATAATGATAAAAGTAATAAAGATAATGATGATGGTGATGATGATGATGATGATGATGATGATATGAAAAAAGGATAGTATTACTACCACTTTCAGTGATACTATAATAATAGCAGTTGCGGTAATAACATAACTGTACTCAGGAAGGAGAGGGGGGAGGGGGGTGAAGGAGAGGGGTTAGAGGATATTTAAACAACATGATTAAAGTGGCCACAGTAACCCGATCACGCCCCTCTCTCTCTCTACCTCTGTCTATGTCTCTGTCTCTCTGTCTTGGTCTGTCTGTCTATCTCTTTCCCTCTCTCCCGCTTCCTCTCTCTCACTCTTTCTTTCTCTTTCTCTCTCTCTCTTTCTCATCAATACAATTTTATTCTCTGTTCTTTCATGGCATTCTTTGCCTGTAATTCGCTCCATTTCTTTGGGACAGGATTCACCAGATCAGATAGTATTCCTCTCTCTCTCTCTCTCTCTCTCTCTCTCTCTCTCTCTCTCTCTCTCATGAAGGTAATTCCACCCTCGGGCTTTGTCTGGTATCGCTTTCTTTTAATTGGATTCTTTTCTACAGACATAGGGAGGAACCCGTTCTGAATTAGGTAAGAACGTTGGTATCATGAAGTAATTGGCATTGATACTGTTAGCCGGGAGATTTTTTTTCCTCCAATATTTTCTAATTCAGTCACATCTAAAAAAGCGATCGGCAGTCATTCAAAGCTTGGATGAGATTGACGTGGGTCTCTATTAATTTCAGTTCTCATTTTGTTTCTTACCTCTCCCTTTAAAACACAGGCTGATTAGAAGAAAAGAAGAAGAGAAGAAGGAAGAAGAAAGAAGAAAAGAGAAGAGAAGAAGAAAGAAAAAAAGAAGAAAAAAAAGGGAGAAGAGGAGGAGGAAGAGGAGAAGAAAGAAGAAGAAGAAGAAGAAAGAAGAAGAAGAAGAAGAAGAGAAGAAGATGATGATGATGATGATGATGATGATGAAGATAATGCTGATGATGATGGTGATGATGATGATGATGATTGTTGAGGATGATGATGATGATAATGATGATGATGATGATGATGATGATGATGATGATGATGATGATGATGGAAAGAAACTAGGCAATAGAAATCTGAAAATGGATAGAGTGATAGAGGAAGAGACAGAGACAGAGACAGAGAGAGAGAGAGGGGAGAGAGAGAGAGAGCGAGAGAGAAGAGAGAGAGAAGGGTGAAGAGAGAGAGAGAGAGAGAGAGAGAGAGAGAGAGAGAGAGAGAGAGAGATTCAACAATAAGAACAATGGACCGGTACAAAGCATTATTGTTGGGCGAAAATAACAAGGGAACAGAAACAAAGAAACCAGAAAAGAGAAGTTGTACAGAAGTGAGATCAACGAGGGGTAGCCAGTTACTAGGGGAACTACGTATAACGATGGAAAAAAAATCAAACCAAAATTATAAAGAAATGATGCATGTGTGTGAAACACGCGCGCGCGCGCGCGCGCGCGCACACACACACACACCACACACACACACACACACAC
>JADBJO010001307.1:204906-207406 GCA_016801955.1 Conus betulinus | reverse complement strand
AGGGAAGGAGGGCAGAGTGAAGGTGGATAGCAAGGAACAGCCGGAATGTAGTGGTGGTGGTGGATGTCATTTGTGTTGGAGTGATTCGATAGACGCTATCAGGGACATACGTCAATCTGACATGACAGTGGGAAAAGGAGTAGGATGGGGTGAGGAGCGGGGAGGGAGAGGGGGGGGGGGGGGGGGGTAAGGGGATTGAAGCCTGTTAATATTGCAAGACGTTTAGATGAAAGCGTTTGGTAGGTTTAAGTAGAAATGGTAATGATACTTCTTAGTAGTATTTGTGTTTAAAACGCTCACGTTTCATTTGGATTTACATCAAGATCCTCTCACAGAAAACAAACAAACAAAACATTTCACACACACACACACACACACACACACACACACACACACACACACACACACACACACACACACACACACGCAAAAACGTAAACTGCGACATTGCTTTTCTATTTATCCCACTCGGAAATGACAAGCGCAATGGGACGTAAACTAATCAGAGCAATATGTATTCACAAGACCGTTTAAGGCATCCCTTCTATGCAGCTGCCACTGAATGCTAAAGACCGTGAGCCTGCGAGTTTCCTTTTCAGCCATTAAAATTTACATTCTTTACGAAAAAAATGATCAAATCCGTTTAGAACTCTATACATTACTAAATCATATGTTAGGTGTTATCTGATCCTAACACTGCAAACATTAGTACCTTCTATTCTTTCCACATCAAACGATTTCATGTAATTTATGAGAAAGTTCATAAGCATGTGTAATAAACTTTTTAGAACATAGAATCACATACGATATAATGTGCTATATATAGCAAATCAATTCACCTTTCATAGTGGTTTAAACAAAATTAAACTATAAGGAGTCATCAAACTGAACAGCCATGCTTGCTTGTTTTCCTCAATATCAATTCCCGATTTTCATGCTGATACGTCATGATTTTGCCTTTTCACTAACTCAAACCCAAAATTTAGCAGCACTGATTTTCGGGGAGAAAATCAGAAATGGAAACGTCAAATAAAATATACATCATGGATTACGTAGATAAAAGGTGACAACGACTACATATGGAGAAACCATGTGGGAGTTGAAATGCATACGCCACGACAGGAAAATCTGATGGGAGAGCGGGCCTTGATTTGAAGCACAGCTCACGGCCTATACATACGGCCTCCAGGGAGCAGCCTACCCAGCCCACATACCTCTATCCACCGCCCACCGCCTCCCCTTTCATTGCACTACAGCTCTGATCTTCTTTCCTTGCCCACGGCCAACATGAAAAGAACTTGTGACTGGCACAGAGTGAGGGAGCTAACTCACTGGACCAAGAAGATAACGGGGTCCTGCCCACAAACTCTCTCTCTCTCTCTCTCTCTCTCTCTCTCTCTCTCTCTCTCTCTCTCTCTCTCTCTCTCTCTCTGAACTGTACATGCATACGCACACACACTCACACAGAGAGAGACACACACACATATGCATGTATGCATAAAGTGTATATCTATACATCTATGTATGTGTATATCTATATCTATCCATCTCTGTCTCTCTATATGCATATATATATATATATATATATATATATATATATATATATATAAAACAAAGCTTGCTCTTATGTCTTAGATTGAAGAAATAGGGGGAGATAAGCATTCGTATCTGCAGAGAAGTCTTCTGTCTAACTAACAGTATGTGCTTGAGTGGGTGAATGGGGAATAAGAAATGCTTCTCAAAATGAGCCTTCAGCAAGCTTATAGTCTCCAAGGGGGAGACAGTCTCCAAAGGGGAGGAAACTCACTAACATATCATAACTCCTGGTCAGATACCGGTATTTCGAAACCTGAATGTTTCTCATTTTGAGAAGCATTTCTTATTCCCCATTCACCCGCTCAAGCACATAATGTTAGTTAGCCAGAATAATCTATCTCTGCAGATGTGAATGCTTATCTCCCCCTATTTCTTCAATCTAAGACATAAGAACAAGCTTTGTTTATAATTCAATATTTCTTGCAGTCACTACAACACCAAGCTACTCTGTAAACCGCTTGAATGGAGCTCAGTACTTATCCTGGAAATTTATTAGGTTACTCTCTCTCTCTCTCTCTCTCTCTCTCTCTCTCTCTCTCTCTATATATATATATATATATATATATATATATATATATATATATATATATATATAATAACACGCAAAGACCAAAGAAGCAGTTTGGCAAAAAAAAAAAAAACCCAAAAAAACAAAAAAAAAAAAACATGTTTACAAACATTCGACATTTTGTACAGCAATGACATATAATAACGCAGTTCAGGAATCCTACACTGGTCCATAAAGTAGCCATGTCCATAGCATACGTCACATTCGACATCATCTAAATGCGTTGAAAACAACGTGAAATTCTGGAATGTACTATCAGAGAGTGTAGAACAGAAATGCAGATTTCCTACATCGAGGATAAACCGGCTGGGTCTAAAGGTAAAACTAATGAATCTG
>JADBJO010001307.1:167406-174906 GCA_016801955.1 Conus betulinus | reverse complement strand
AACCGAAAAGGCAGAAGATTCAAATTATCACTTTCGCGCGATCGCTGAGGAGAAACGATCAGGATTTCGAAATACCGGTATCTGACCAGGAGTTGTATGTAAATGAGTTTTCTACCCATTTGAGATTATCTTCCTCTTCGGATACTATAAGGTTATCGAAGGTTCGTTTTGAGAAACATTTTATTATTCCCCATTCACTCACTCAAGCACATACTGTCAGTTAGGCAGAATTATCTACCACTGCAGATACGGAGACTTATCACCCCTCTATTTCTACAATCTAAAACATAACAACAAGCTTTGTTTATCATTCAATATTTCTTGCAGTCATAGGAATACCAAGGTGCTCTGTAAGTTGTTGGAATGGTATTCGGTACTTATCCTTAGAATTTATTAGTTTAATATATATATATATCGTTCCAGCTCCAAGAAAAACAACATACTCACCAACACATGTGTGTCCCATGACAACAACGGACATACGAATATCAGGTTGCCAGGTTAGAATAGCTCTGTGCCAGCGGTGTTAGGAATACTACTTTTTGTTTCTTGTTTGTGCGTGAATGTATATGTTCTATAGGATGCAGGATGAAAGAAGGGACGTCATATGTGGCTCAGCTGTGAGTGAGAAAGAAATTTTGTTTTCCCAAGGGGGGGGGGGGGGGGGGGGGGGGGGGGGGGGGTTACATGAGCAAAAACATTTTTTTTTGTTAATCTGGGTTTTTTTTCCTTTCAGTGTCTAAGAATACTAAAAACATGAAAATAATAGTAATGTTATACAATATAAAACAGAGAGAGGGGGGGAGAGAGAGATTATTTAATTGATCGATAATCGTTATTCCCAAGGGAACATAAGCAAAAAAAAATTTTTGATCAGACCCTTTTCGTTCAAGAGCTTACAATGCTAACACAGTGGAATATTAGTGATGTTACACAATACCAAACTGACTATGACAAAACAGTAATGGTATATACTGTCGTAAAAGAAATACATAGACACTGAACCTGAGAGAGAGAGAGGTTAGAGAGAGAGAGAGAGAGAGGTTAATATCGACAGAAGCAATCATGCCCCAAAAAAAGCACTGATATTTGTAAAACATGACAATGAAAGCATCATATATTACTCTGCAATGTTGAGTCTGTACCTGTTTCACTGTTATGTCAGGATATGAGTGTTGACAGAAGCACTGTGTGTTTGCCAAATCTAGGATGAGTCCACCTGCGCTTAACAGAAATGTATCATTTGTGTCCATGCACGTGTGGTTCCATATGCACGTTCTCTCTCTCTCTCTCTCTCTCTCTCTCTCTCTCTCTCTCTCTCTCGCTCTCTCTGAAAAAGGAGACAACGAAAAGCCTATTGTTATGAAGACTTTAACAAACATTATATTTTTTTTTCAGAAGAGAGATGACTGAAATCTACTGTAAACATCAGCAAAATACTCAGTAGTTCACAATTTGATTTTTTCTACTGCTGTAAGCAGAACCGAACCACAAGGGCCTTTACGAACAGGAATAGAATAGACCGCAAATGACATGCAGATCAACTGCTGACAAAATATAGCTCCAACAGATTTTGCACCTGTGTGCCCAAACAGTGCCCCTTTTCCACACTGCGTCTACCTCCATGGCCCTTCCAGAAAGCTGCTTCGTCTTCTGTCTGGTACTCGCTCACCTACATTCAAAAAACGTTTTAGCCCGGAAAACAAAAGCGAACGTCCTCCGCAATGGAGCCGGGCTTACAAGACTGTACTTCATACCAGTCGGGAATATGATAAGATTGTAGGATGGCTGGAACAATTGCTCGACTTCAATACTTAGCGTCCTTTTTTATAGATCGTTTGGGAGGCGAGGAGAGAGAGAGAGAGAGAGAGAGAGAGAGAGAGAGAGAGAGAGAGAGAGAGAGAGAGTGAGACAGACAGACAGACAGACAGACAGACAGAGACAGAGAAACAGAGAGATATAAAGACAGAGAGACAGAGAAAGAGACAGACAGAGAGACACAGAGAGAAGACAGAGAGAGAGAGAGAGAGAGAGAGAGAGAGAGAGAGAGAGAGAGAGAGAGAGAGACACTTTGACATTTTATTGTCATTACCTGAAAGGTCTATTGACAAGGGGGGTAGTAACAATGTGTCTCCGTTTTATCGACAGAGTAATTGATCTTTAAATAAACAGTTAAAGATTCAAGAAAATTAGGTTAGCAACATATCATTCCGCAATTCTCTTGCACAGCATCATACGAAAACAAAACTAACGAAAACATAACCAAAAGTGAAAAAAAAATCTCATTGTAGGAAAAAGAGATAAAAAAAAAATGCGTATGGTACAAGGTCTCGACCATCCACAAAAACTAAGATGTCGTACTGACGTGATTTTAAAAAAAACATAGTTCGAAGTCATCATAAACATTTGCGTTGTCTGGTTTTGTCTTTAGCTTTGTCAATCGTCTATTCAGAATAAAAATATAAACTTTACTTAGAATACTAGTAAGTGAAACTCCACGATAGATATCAGGGTTGCTAATATCTCCCTTTCTTGTATATTGGAATGATTATAGATTTCGCCCATTCCAAAGGAAATTGTCCATATTGAAAAAGTTGGTTAAATAGTTGAATGAAGAAAATCAATTACTGCCTCATTAGCATGTTTCAAAATTTTCTCCAACAATTTTGTCCGGTCCTGCGCGTTTTCCCCCCCCCGATTTTAGATGTTTAATACCAGCAATAACCTCTTCTTTACTTATAGAATTATTAAACAATGGTTCAGCTTCCTCTTCCCCCCTAAATTTTCTTCTTGAATTTTATCATTGACTGATTCATGGAAAACATAAAAAAAAATGATTATGCCATTGTTGAATAGAGATTTTGTTATATGTAAGACTTTTTTTTTTATCAACGATCGTATAATTGACCAAAATGCCCACGAATCATTTACTGAGTCTCTCAACTTCTGTAACCTGTTTTCTTCAAAAACTCTGTTTCTTTTGACTTTCTTAACTTGATATATTCTCTTCGTGATATCACATAGGCTTCTCTTTTATCATCTTATCTTTAGCCGTTTTACATCTTTGAAATCTCTTGAGGAACCTTTTGACCTCCTGCTTTTTTTTGTTCACAATCCACATCAAACCAGTCATTATGTTTGTTTCTTTCTGCTCCGTCCCACTGTTCGCACCATGCACGCAGCAGCTCCACACAAAGCATTAGCGAACTGGTTTAACCCATCATCAACATTAGTAGATAGTGACTGTGAAGCTTTCTGGACACTGTCTTGAAATGCGTCACTGTCAAGCTCATTCTTATATACATTAACATTTTCATCACACCAAATTATTTTTTCTTCTCCCTGTTGCCTCTCATCCCCGATCTTTACTACATTGCACACATTTCTCCATGACACTTCCAGTGGTAGGTGCCACGAATCTACACAATCACCAACATGCAAATCAACACTCGACAATAAGTCACCATGGATCAAAAAATAATCGATCACGTTGCGTCCATTGGAGGACACAAAAGTATACTCTCATTCTTTATCCCCATCACAGAAACCATTCAGAATAATCAGATCAAACAAGAAACAGAAATCTAATAATGATTTTACGGAAAATTATTAACAATGTCATCTTTGGAAAAACGTGTAGAATTTTTCTTCATCCATTTCTACACACTCTCCCTCCCACTCATAGTTAACCATACTTTCGTAATCAGCTTGTTTCTGGGCCTGTTCTGGCATTAAGATCCCCATAACCATAAAATAAACTTCATCTTTTTCAGAATGTTGTAACAATGTTTCTATATACCATCTTTAACCATTTTATCACTATACAAAGGGCCTCCTTCCGGAACCACATAGCAGGCAATTAAAACAACATCTTTGTCTGTTCCAAATACATTGTTGTCAACTTTAATGGCAATAGCATTATCGCACTCTAACTTTATTTCAGTTACATTCTTTTCTAGTTGCTTATTTACTAACAGTAATACTCCTCCGGAATTCCTGCCATGAAAAGAGAACTTTTTTTTTTTTTGCTGGCGCATGAAACTTTATGTAATTCGTAAACACGTTACTAAATTCAAATGAAAGATCAAGAAATGTTTCGGTGAGGGCAAACAAAGTCAAACATATTCACATAATTAACAACAGAAACATCTTTTAATTTGCTGTACAAATTCTCAACATTATAATTCAAAACGAAAAAATTCAAGATACGCGAGCAAACCCTATGCCTTTTTTTAACGCTTGAACGTGAGCTGCACTGCGTCACTGCCACGATTCCGCCCCCCCCCCCACCCCCGTTGAAACCCCACCCCCCTTGCGGGCAAGATCAAGCACAGGGAATCCCTGCCGCCACTGGCTGACGCACGTTGTCCACCCTCCATGTTGTTTCCTTTGAACGATGTCCTCCACCCTCACTGCCCTGTCACGCCGGGCCTCCACCTGGGTGGCACGCATGCCACGGGCACGGGGGGGGTGGGGGGCCACTGGCTGACGCACGTTGTGCCCCTCCATGTCGGCTTTGAACACCTGTCCTGCACCCTCAGGGGTACTGTCCTGGGCCTCCACCGAGGGCATGCATGTCTGTCATTGGGGGGGGGAGGAAGGACTGCCGCTGGGCATTCTCGTGCTGCACCCCGGTGAGAGAGGCGAGGGAGAGAGAGAGAACGAGTGGAGAGAGAGAGGAGAAAAGGTCTTATGACAAGGGGGGTAACAGGGTAATAACACATTCCTCTTTTCATTTGCAAACAATGTAACCCAGTTATTCGCAATGATCAATCAAATCAAAACAAGCAAAACATAAAGAAAAAGTAGAAAAGAATAAACACGAGAACTCCTTTCTCATTACAACAACAAGAACAACAACGTATATACAAAAAGGGAAAATGTAATGTTATAGATTAATTCGACCATTCACTCAGACACTCGATGACTATATTACTGAACTCCTCCACCTGTTTAAATTGATATTTTCCGGGATTAGGTACTGTTTTCAATTCACTATTATTGTAAAATGCTTCTGTCTGATCTTCATTGCTTCTGCAATGAATCTAGCAACTGATTTTATCACACTATCGTCATCAGATGATAACAAAGAAGCAACATCTTGCCTTTCAAAAACATCCAAAGTGGAAAATGAACATTTTACACGCACTTCATTATATGCAATACATTGAAATAAAAAGTGTTTTTTTCGTTGTCAGTGGTGAATCCACACAAAGGGCATGGGAGAGAGAGAGAGAGAGAGAGAGAGAGAGAGAGAGAGAGAGAGAGAGAGAGAGGGGGGGGGGGGGGGGGGGTTTAATGTGAGCAAATATGAGCAACCCAATCCAGTCACAGACTGCATTAATATCGTCAGTGAGTGGCCAGTGTAGCATCATGCACTACTCCAGTGTTGTGTCTGTACCTGCTTCACCAGAGTGACAAAACATCGGTGTTGACAACACTGTGTTTGCCAAGCGTAACGTTATTCCACTTGCCTTTGAGAGAAATGATCTTTTATGTCTATGCACGTGTGTAGCATGCACATGTGTACTCTCTCTCTCTCTCTCTGTCTCTCTCTCTCTCTCTCTCTCTCTCTCTCTCTCTCTCTCTCACACACACACACACACACACACACACACACACACACACACACACACACACACATACGCGCAAGAAAAAGAGAGAGAGAGAGGGGGTGGTGGTGGAGAGAGAGAGGGGGGGAGAGAGGGAGGGAAAGAGTGAGTGGAAGTGGAGCGAGATGTAGGAACATGTAATCACAACCAAAGCGACAGACATAAGTAAGACAGAGACATGGTGATTGTCATTATTGACTTTATTTGCTACAAAACGCGCACAGCCACCCATTCACACAGCAAACAATAAGAGACAGAGGCTTCTCCGCAGCTGCCAAGCTGAACACATGGAAAGGTCGGAGCCCATTTTCAAACAGCACCGTCTAGAGAAGTGCGTGCAAATGCAGGTGCCGGATGTATTTTGGGCATTTTGTTTTCATCTGGCGCGATTGCGACTTGTGCCATCCATGTTCACAGGAGATAACGGAGACCAAACGATCGGACTTGTTTGGAGCGGGGCACAGGTGGGTTGGCGTGGCGTGTGTGTGTGTGTGTGTGGTGGGGGGGGGGGGGGGGGGGGGGGGGGGGGGGGGGGACGGCGGACTGTATTGGTTGCAACAGGAGAGTAAAGAAAAATTGGGGATAGTTTGTGATGAAGATTACAGATACATATCATTACTGTTATGAACGATTCCCAACCTGACAGATTTGGTATATTGTTGTTCATCTGCTGCTTTTTTCTCTTTTTTTTTTTCCTATATCTAGGTAGGTTTACTTGCCTGTCCGTTTCTCAGTAGCTCTCTCTGTCTCATTCGTATTCTGCAGGCGCTCACACAAACACACACACACACACAAACACACACACACACACACACGAACACACACACAACACACACACACACACACACACACACACACACACACACACACACACACACACACGCACGCACGCACGCACGCACGCGCGCACACACACACACACACACACACACACGTGTCAGCATGTGCTCTTTCACGAGCGCGCACGCACTTAGCTGTGACTTATCTGGTCATTTAAGTCATCAGTAACTTGACTTGATCTGAAGCTGGACCGAGAGACTGTTCTGTCCATACTCATATCCTGACATCCTTTTGAACCACGCTAAAGAACACCCTTGTTTACTTTCGTTTGCCACCATTTGTGAAAGCCAGTGGTTTATTTGTTTGTTTTTGTTTTCTGCTACATGATTAACACGTTTCTCTAATCGACAACTTCCTCCTCTAGTGTGAAAGGTATGGTCGCTATCTGTCTGCCCGCCTACCTGCCTGCTTGTCTGCCTGTCAGTCTGTCAGTCACTCTATCTATTTGTCTGTCTGTCTCTCTCCCCTCCCTCTCCCCCTCTCCCCCTCTGTCCGTCTGTCTGTGTGTTTGTGTGTGTTTGTCTGTCTCTGTGTCTCTGTCTGTCTGTCCCTCTCTCTCTCTCTCTCTCTCTCCAACCCATCCCTCCCTATTGTTTGTACACCCTATCTCTTTTTACTTTTGCTTCTCATTCTTCATCTACCGTGTCCTCCTTATTTTTCTTTTTTCCTTTTTCTACCCTCTTCATTTTCTTCATTTTTTTTTTTCTTCTCCTTCCACACCGAGTCCTAGTCCGTCGATCATCGCTCTCTAAAATCATCTTTTTGCTCTGTCTGTCATTCGTCTGCCTGTCTGTTTGTCTCTGTCTGTCTATCTGTCTCTGTTGTCTCTGTCTGTCTGCCTTATTGTCTCCCCCCCCCCCCCTTCCCCCTTCCCTGTCTCTCACCTTCTCTCACACTCATTGCTTGATACTCTTTTGTGTTAGTGTTCTGTGAATTTCCCTCACAGAGGGTAAGACTGTGTGTGAAAAATCAAATTGCTTGAACATTTTAAAAAGAAAAAAAAAAGGACAGAATTTGGAGAAAACAAACTCTTATGCAACTGGACAGA